>MU865070.1:0-89736 GCA_033576145.1 Cladorrhinum samala | reverse complement strand
CTGTTTTTTTTAACCAACATAAAAACCCCCCCCCCCCCCCCCAACGTTTACCGCCAAACACTGTTTTTAATTAAAAATCTTAAATAAGTACTTAAACCACCACACCAAAAACCCCCCCCCCCCCCAAAAAAAAAAAAAAAAAAAAAAAACAGAAACTTGGCTCACCGACCTGGTGATTGACTTTCACATTCTCTCTCCTTGACGTTTTGTGAGGAGTTAATGAATTCAATAAATAATAATAACACAAACAACCTTTCCCATTCCCAAAACGCCAGAGACCCCCCCCCCCCCCCCCACACCACACCTTCCCACTCTAATTCTTTCAAAATCATATTTTCCCAAATCTCGGGTTCCTTCAACTTTGTTGTATATTTTATACCTTTTTCTCCCTCGATCTCCCAACCAAACCCTCCACGTCGGCTTCCGCCCCCCTAGTCTCGGCCGCGACCTCGTCCATTAACCCTCCTCCTGCTGCTGTTACTCCTCCTTTTTCATCGCTGCCCCCCAAAACCTCGTTGGCCCCTTGCAAATCCCCGACGACCCTCTCGACGCCCTTCAGCATGCCTTCCATCTCCTCCCTCTGCCGCCTGATCTCGTCAAACAGCGCAGAGTTGCCCCGCTGGACTTGTTTTAACCTCTCCTGAAGGGATTCCCTCAGCTCTGCGGCGCCCTGGCGGAGGTGGGCTTTGAGTACGGTTTCGGCTGGTAAGGTGTGTGGGCTGTTTTTGGTAAAGGAAAAAAAAAATTTTAGTTTAAAATTTCAAATAAAATAAAATGTATATATATATGAGTGTTTGGATTGGAATTGGGGAAAGGGTTGGAGTAAAAAAAACTAAAAAAAAACTCACGGAACAGGAACCTTTCCGCCCCCTTCCTTCCTTCTCCTCTGAGCCTCGGCGACCAGCCCCTCCAGCTCGTTTAGCTTCCTCACCACGTCCCTCGACTCGAGTATCCGCTGAAACTCTCGCTGCCACAGGCCCCCCAGCCGGTCAACCATTTGCCTCTGGACGTTGTCGAGCGTCCCGGGCGCCTTCGAGGCGATGGTCGGGAAGCACGACGCAAAGTTGGCCGGCGACGAGAGCTTGTCGAGCGTGTGCTTGGATGCCTGGGAGAAGAGGTTTTGCAGGTACGTCGCGCGGGGTCCCGGGGTTATTGTTTGTTTTTTTTGTTCGTCTGATTCTGGTTCCGGTTCCGGTTCCGGTTCCGGTTGATCGGAAGAAGGTGGGACGGAGGTTGGGTCTGATGCGGGGGGAGGGGGTATAGGAGCAGCAGGAGCAGCAGCAACTGGTGGTGGTGGTGGTGGTGGTGGTGGCGGTGCGTTGGACATTTCGACGTCTTTGTCGGATGATTCCTGAGGAGGAGGATCGGTTGTTGACATTTTCTTTTTTTTTTTTTTGAGGGTTGTTGATAAAATTAAATCAGTTGGTTTCTCTTTATTTCCAGGGAATTTTTGAGTCTTTTCGAAAAATTTTAATTGTTGAGATTTTTTTCAAATCTGCAATAGCTTGTATGACCAAAAAAAGGCTGTCGCAAAGACCAAAATCGCGTCTCGTCTCGTCTCGTCGCGTCTCTCTCTAGAGATAACTGTGCTCTCTCTCTTCCTCTCCCCACAGCGTAGTGGCAGCGGGGTAATTAGGTTGTAAAGTGGAATAAGGTCTGGGTGGGTAGTGGGTTGGGGTACCTTAACTGAATGGAAATCGCTGCTGCTGCTTGCTCTTGCGGGGAAGGGGGGGGACAAGTGAAAACAAGCTTCAACCCCCCGAGCTTGGCTTTTTTCCGCCCAGGAACCCAGGAACCCAAGAACCCCTCCCCCCTGCTTTTATTTAGATAATGCGCTTCAACGTGCCTTGCTGCGAAGCCAATGCATGGCGCCTGCGGTCAAAACGTCAAAAAAAAAAAAAAAAAAAAAAACCCCCCAATGCAAAAGCCCTTTTTTTCACTAGTTTAATGCAATGCATCAAAAGGGAATGCCAGGGACAAAAGAGAAAAAAGAGACTAAAAAAGAATATCAATTACAAACTAAAGAATCAATTGTACAAGTTTAATCTATATCATCCATCTTCGTCGAACAATCCATAAATGTAGAATATGTACAGAAACCCCTTCCTTCTCTTTCTTGGAAATCATTGTTGTGTATATACATACATTCATGTATTTATTTCAACATAGCAACATTTCTCGTTCATCCCGCCGATATAGAGTTGATCCACCAATCCATCCATCACTACAGTTTTTCCAGGAACAAAAATCCAAACAAGATTTCCTTTCTGTCAGAAAAATGGAAACATAACAAAACAAAAAGAAAACAATAGTATAATATATATATATATATATATATATATACTACCCCGCCCCGAAAACGCCTTGCCCGAAATTTTAAAAAGATCAAACAAATTATCATCATGTTTGGCGTTCAGACAGAATAGAATCAAGAAATCATGCATAATCCACCGAAGATGGAGGCTGCCTGCTCCCATCTCTCCTCTCCAGCCTTCTCCTCGCTCGTCTCCTATCGGCAGCCGACTCCAGAGTGGTGTGACTAGCCATGGGACTAGCAGTGTTAGCCACGCCTCCTGCTGTGGGCACTCCGGTAACGGTGGTGTTGTCCGCCAAAGTTGACACGGTCGGATCGGAAGCCAGTCCAGGTGCTGGTGGAGGAGGTCCTGGTCTTCTCGCACCGCCGGCGAAAGCAGGACTAGGAGGCGCGAGTGGCTCTGATGGACCTGCGCCGCCATACTCTGCTCTCTGCTCAGCAGCCCTCTCGGCTCTCCGCTGACTGGATGATGAATCCCGGCCCCGATCACTACGCTCTCGTCGATATCGTCTGGTAGCCGTCGTCGGAGTATCCGTCTCGGAATCGCTGCTGACCGAATCGTCACGCCTCCGTCTCTCCTGCTCCCGGATTTCCTCCTCGGTCAGTCTGCGCAGCGTGTAATTATTGGACCTCTCAGGGTCGATTCTCAGCTGCACGCTGGCTGCCGGAGTGCCTCTTCTGCGGCGATCCTCTTCCTCCTGAGCTGCGAGGGCGCTAGCTGTCGCAACTGCAGCAGCGGCGGCGGCATCTCCGTCACGCCTCCTCCTGCGGCCCGGTGAGCTCACGCCATCGCTGCTGGACTCTTGACGGAGGAATCCGCGCGGGTCAGGCGGCATGGGCGGCATCGAAACCCGATCTGCCGAGTACCCTCCAGGCGGAATAGCTACCGGGGGGGGACCTGAATGGGAGCCGGGGAAAGGAGGTGGTCCAGGGGCTGGTGGAGCACCGGCAGGAACAGGTCTAATGCCAGGTGGAGCGGGATCGTACGGTGTAGGTCCGCGAGGCTCAATCGACGACTCGTCCGACAAAACTGAAGTTCCCGTCATGGTGGTAGCGGTGACAGTCGACTGGGGAGGGGGCGCGCGATGCAGACGTCTCCTCGACCGGTCTCTCCCGGGGCTCTGATAATCATCGTACTTGGACCTTCTCCGATCATATCTCCGATCCTCTTCCTCATCCCGTCTTCTTTCCTCCTCGTCCCTCAACCGCTGCTGCTCCCGCTGATCCTCCTTGTTCCCGCCGCCGCCCATCCTGCTGGCCAACCAGCCGAGTCCAATACCGGAGAGGAATCCTTTTGCAGGCGCAGCGCTGCTGCTCTTCCTCCTCTCCGACGCCCGTCGCGAAGGGCTGACATACGACGAATAATCAGAAGGCTCATTGCCGATCGTGCTTGCGAGTCGAGAAGTTCCGTGCCGTCTCGGGGGCGTCGTGGGCCGTCGAGGTTCGGCAGCGCTCATGGCCGCCGCAGCCGCAACGGGATTCGGCGCTGGCAGGATGGGTGATCTTGCCCTTCCGCTCGGCTTCCTCCTCATATCTTCGGTAATCTCGGTATACTCGCTCTCGGTGAAATCGCTCCTCGCCCCGCGTCCCCTCACCCGGCTGGGAGTCTCGGTCGAGACGGCCGAATAATCGTCCCTCCGTCCCGAATTTCCCCTCTTCATCATCCTACCCGCCAAAGCCCCAGCTCCAATTCCCGCACCGACCCCCAAGAGTTTACTGAAAAACCCTCCGCTCTTCTCCTTCTCCGTGATACCCGTGCTCGCTCTGCGCCTCGAAGGCTTCTCGTCGTAATAGCTGTCCGTCATGACAGTCGTAGCCGGACCGCGCGTATACTCGGACCTGGTGAAATCCGTCCTCGTGTACTCTGTCCCCGGGCTCCTGCTCCTCGACCGACTCCTCGACCTGCTCGAGCCCCGCTCCGTATCTCTCCCCTTGCTCTTGTTGCTCCGCCCTCTCATCAGCGCAATCGCCCCGGCGCCGGCAGCCAACGGACCCAGCCACTTCATCTTGCCGCCTTCCTTCTTCTCCCTGCTAACCTCGGTAACCGTCCCTCCGTCCTCTAGCCAGTCTCCCCTACCGTGATCCCTGAAATCCAGGATAAAAAACATAAAGACCAGAATTCCCATCCACACGGCGTACAAGATGAACAAGACCTTGGGGCTCCCGTACAGCGTCAGCCCCAGCGGAATCTGCACGACACCGAGCACGGCGATTATCCTGCCGCCCCATCGATGCAAATGCCTCCTGAAGCTCCTGCCCCTCTTGCTGATTGTCTTGATTATCCTGCCGCCGACAGCCTGAACGAGGATCATGACGTATATGGCTACTCCGATTCCGTGGTGAGGGTTCGTGAGGTTTCTCGGCGGGCCCACGGCGATGAACCCCAAGATGAACACGACGGTGCTCAAACCGACCGTGAGGATGTTGAGGTAGATGTGGTACCTTATAGCCGTTCCGGGCCGGTGGGTGTAGTATCTCGCCAGGAAAACCGCGGCAGGCACGAGGAAGAGGAACACGATGGCGGCTACGACTCCGTGGCCGATGATCAGGGAGTGGTATTGAGTCAAGGTCGAGAAGCGGTTGCCCATTCCTAAATTCAACATAAAATATTAGTACACTTTGAAGAAATGCTAGGTTTAGGAAGGAATAGAAGGGGGAGGGGGGGGAATAAGTTGCGATTGTAAATTTCCACATACCATTGTACCGCATTGTGTCAAAGTTCAATCCCATGAGATTTGGCAACAGAAAAGTGTTTTTTGTAAAATCCCAGGTCCCATCCCCCACGTGCATCGTGTTTGACGCGTAAGTCGCAGATCCTGGAGGTGAGAATGGCTGGGTCGCACCTCCATCATTGTTGTTGTCCCCCCCATCTTGGGGGGCAGGCGAGGGCGCCATGGGAGGATTGCTGTGTGCTGAGCTTTGCGCTCAATCCTTTGATTCTGTATATTTTGTTCGTTCGTTCGTTCGATCGCAAGTCCGGTTAAAAAATAATTAATTAATTGAAAATCCTTGAAAAAAAAACCCCCCTCCTTTGTAGAAAAGGATTGGAAAATGTGAGTTGATTTCAAGCCCCCAAGAAATTCTGGCGGTGGGAAAAAAAGAGAGAAGCGCGACAGTCAGAGAGACTGAGAGTTGTGCAAGAGCGCGCGCGCTTGAGTGGTCACCGTTAAAAATGGCGGGGCAACAAACACGGGGGGGAAGCACTTTAACTCATTGTCGAATCAAATCCAAATCCTTTTCCGCTTTGCTGTAATTCGTTCTGTTGTTGTAGTAGTGTAATTAGCACAAACACCCACAGAAACGAAAGCTCATTGTATACAGCAAAAGAAAGACAAAAAAAGTATACAACAAGCAGCAAGCAGTTAAAAGGGAATGATGTTTGTCGGGGAAAAGCAGTTTCCTCGTTGCTTGCTTTTCCAGGTCTGAAGGTTCGGTTCCCACTTTTTTCCTCGTTTTCCCCAACCTCCTGCCAAGAAAAAAACGAGAGGCCGACAAGAAGGCTCGGGGCTGGGGGACCACTGACCCTTGAACCCACCGAGCTGAGCTGAATTGTGGACATCAGCATCAGCCCCCATCACCACGGAAACCAGCGAACCGCCCGCCCCAGCTCATCCACCCACGATTAATACCCCTTAGGTTGCTGCTGCGGCTGTTGTTGCCGAAGAAAAGGCTTGAATTCTTCAATTCACAGCCTGCGTTTAAAGTGGAACCCACAGCGAAGAAGGCTTTGATTTGCTCGTAATGAGCAGCAAGACATGGTTCGTGTGTGTCCCACTGATTTTGACAGCTTCAGGTGCGAAAAACTTGGCTTGGCATGACATGACATGGATCTTTCATCCCATCTCTCAGCGAAATCAATTGAATGGTTTATTGTAAAAAATAATCCCATGGTCTAGAACATCTTTATGCATACCCCATACAGGCGGAATTAGCATAACATACATGCATACTTACAATAAGGAAACACTCTTCTGATGCCCTGATTAGTCACAATTTCAGGCAGCTTGAATTGTTGAATTCCGGAGTTTCCTACAACAAAAACATCACCAAACTCCCTGAACTGAAAAAAATAAAAAAAAAATAAACCCGTTTTCGACCTTCCTTTATAAGTAATTTCTCCTATCCGGCCAGCCATCCAGCCTTAGAGCCAACCATGCCGTCCCATTCTAAACAACGCTTCCCCCAACTTTATTAACAAATTTACTGCTGGAAGTAAAAGTTCTCGTCAAGAGTGCGACCACGAATGAACTCGGGCTCGGAGCCACGGACGTAGATATCCTCGAAAAGAATCTTGGGGGTGGCCTCGGGGTGGGCCATGGCCTCGGCGGCGGCGACCTCCTCGTTGACGTGGCTGCGGGCCTCCTTGTCGATAGTCTTGAGCTCATCCTCCTGAGCGACGCCCCACTCAAGAATGTGCTGCTTCAGGCCGGCAATGGGGTCGTTGGTCGACCGCATGCGCTGAATCTCCTCGCGGGTACGGTACGTGGTGCCGGGGTCGGACATGCTGTGACCGCCATAGCGGTAGGTAACATACTCGAGAACCATGGGGCCGTTGTCCTCCTCAGTCCACTGCTTGCCGTACTGGACGGCAGCCTTGACGGCGAGGACGTCCATGCCGTTGACCTTGAGACCGGGGATGTACTGGCCGCGCTTGTAGTAGTCGGTAAGAGCCGAAGAGCGGGCAGCGGAGGTACCCATACCGTACTTGTTGTCTATATCACCCACAAGTCAGTCCACCGAAACCACAACAATGATTTATTTCCTTCAAAACTTACTCTCGCAGCCGAAAAGAGCAGGAAGCTTCCAAAGCTTAGCCATGTTGAAAGCCTCAAAAACCTGGCCCTGGTTGCTGGCACCGTCACCGTAGAGAATAACAGTGGCCTTCTTGCCACCAGTGTACTTCTGAGCGAAAGCGAGACCAGCACCGACGGGGACCTGGGCGCCGACGATACCGTTGCCGCCGTAGAAACCCTTGGCGAACATGTGCATGGAACCGCCCTTGCCGTAGGCGATACCCTCACGGCGACCGAGGAGCTCGCCGATGATGGAGCGGACAGTGCCGCCGCGCATGTAGGCGAAGCCGTGGCAACGGTAAGAAGTGATGACGTCGTCCTCCTTCTGGATCGCATGCTCGATACCGACGGCGACGGCCTCCTGGCCGACCGAGAGATGGCAGAAACCCCGAATCTTCTTTTCCTTGTATAGTCTATCGGCCGCCATTTCCATTTGTCTGTTTTGATTTCGCGCCAGCGTAAGCCACCGGACTCATCCTTTTCCGAGCTTCACGGGTATTTGCGTGTCTGTGTGTGAGGGCATACCTGACGACAACCATGTCCTTGTACATCTGCTTCAATTCCTTCTTGGTAACATTGAGGGTGTAGGGTGGGGGGTCGAGCTCGTAAGTCTCGAAGCTCTCATCGCTGAGGGTGACCTGGAAAGGCTCATCTTCGGACTATCGGTAGGCAAGCAAACGCTTTGTTAGCAACAAGGACGACGACGACGACGATGAAACGGTATAAACAAAAAAAAAATTGGCATCACCAATTGATGATATCCATATGCGTAGGTGTCGGTGGGTTCCTGAAAACACCTCACGACATCTCACGGCAGCTCCGGACGACTCCTCTATCTGCATCTCCCCTCTACATGATTCATGACGCCAAAGCTTCAAAAGAACTCACCTGAGGGACGGGCTTCTCGACGTGCGCCGAAGCAGCATTAGTCGTGACGCTTCTCCGGGCAAGGGAGGCCGACGGAGCAACGACAGCAGCACGCGGGGCAGCAACTGCTCGAGCAGTGACGGGCAATGCCCTCGTTATCCGAGCCGCTCTGGAAAACATTTTTTTTCTCTCTCTCTTCCCTTTCCTTCTTTATGAAAAAGAAAAGAAAGACAATATATAATCGAGGGGAAGAATAGGGTGGGGGAAAGAGAAGAAACTAGGGGTGTTTAAAAAAAAGTTTAAAAAGCAAGCGATGAAAAAAAAAAAAAAAAAAGATGAACCCGCGATGTCGGGAAGACTAGACCAAGACCTTGGAGGTAAAACGCCGCTTTGCTGGACACACACTTCACAAAGTTTTGGCACGTTGGGGGTGCCAGAGATGCTTGTTGAACTGGAACTAACCTTCTTTTGGCGAAAGGCATGGTTGGGGGGTACATCCGGCTCCACAGAAGCCAGCTATTTCGCGCGCTATTCTTTTACCTGACAGCTCTACGGTAAGACCCGAATAGGTCGGGTACCTTATAAGTGGACCCTCTCTTCTCAACCTAAAAGAATTATCAGGATCAGGAAGTTCTCTGTTTTTCAAAATCCGTATTTTCTTAAATTCAGTTACTCCTCATAGAATCTTTAAAACTTTGTCATATTCGGAGATCTGTGTGGGAAATATCCAAGTCGGAAAAAAACGGAGTAAAAAAAAAAAAAAAAAAAAAAAAAAACCAAGAAAAGAGAAGAAGAGCGGTGCAACGTCAAGTTTCCTGGACATGTCGGAACTTCACCGGGCTCACCATCGGGGACTTGTTCGGAGTGTAACTAATCCAGAGATTCTTAGGTCAAGTCCAGTATGTTTATCCGAAGGTGAAAACTCCATGGCAAACACACATTCTAGAGAATTTATGCAATGTAATCTGAGTTTAGGACATTCAGTTACCTAGGATATAACGACATCGTATTTATTCAAGCACACCTCAATAGCTTTTTTAATTCCTCTCTTTCCTTCTCCCTGCACACTGCTAAACGTAACAAGAGGAATCAGCAGTAACGAAACAAAAAAAGACAAGACATGATATCTTTGAATTAATCCCACACAAAAAACCCACCGACACCGTGTTAACCAGAGATGAGAGGAGAGAGACCCCCAAGAAGAACACCGACCGAACCAATCTTGCCAATTATGTGAAAGTCCTTGCCACGCCTTCCATGCTTCAAATTATATAACTTGGTGTGTTATTGTTGTGGGAAAGCTTGGAAGGAAATTTAAGAAAAAAAAAAAAAAAACGCCATAACAATGTTTCTCTGCTTGCTGTACCTCCCCCGTCTTCGCCTTAGCAGGCTACCGGTCCCTCTTTTTACCTGCCAGAAAAGGGACTCGTCTTCATCTTCACCTAAGAAAGAGATAGTTTCTATCATTTGCTTCTAGTCACGTAAGGAAGATAATTGCATTTCCATCAATGTTAAATGCGAACGTATACCGAAACTTCCATTTTATTTGTCGTCGTCACCTCGATGAATTCAGTTGCTTGGGCGAGATGATTCGACGGCTGCTGTGCGCAAATCCAAATAAGAATAAACGGTGTGTGTATGTTATGTGCTGACGTGCTTTGCCTAGATGCTTGATATTCGAGCACGGATTATAATAATGATAAGGATAAATGATTCTGTCTCATATCTCGTTGGAACCGCCAAATATCGACATATTCGGACCTGTCGGTCGAAGTGGTGCTGTTGACGGCCCGGCATCAGACATTTCAACATCGAGCATCCCGTTGCTAGTCGGGCCTCGGTAGTTTAGCTCAAAGGCGCTCAGTGGGCGTTCTGGAACTGGTGCTTCGAGTGACCGTTTAAGTGAAAGAGTGGGTCGCTCATTGAGCATTTCCTCTGGGGGAGAGAAGGACCAGACCTATTCATCCATGTTAGTATAAAATGTAATCGATTCCGCGATACATTGCCAGATTAGATTTGCTTACCTCCATCACGGTCCGGCTATTCTTGAGTGCCATCGCCACGCACTTCTCTTCCTCAAAGGCAACACGCCAGACAGCCTCGCCCTGGGTGATGAGCTCACGGACGAGGTGGCCCGTCTTGAGATCCCAGACCTTCACCCGCCCATCACTACCGCCGCTGACAACCCGGGTATCATCAAATTGCAAGCTGGTCACGCTATTGTCATGGGCGGCCAGCCTGTGGATGGGGCAGAACCTCTCGAGCGACCACACTCTGACGGAACCATCGCTGCCTCCAGTAACAAGAGTGCCACCGCGCATTTGCAACTGCCCAACAAGGGAGGTGTGGCCTTGAAGAACCGCTTGGCATTCACTAAGAGATTGTTAGAAAACAAATGGCGGGAAAGATGAGGGGATCCGTTTAATCTTACCCAGTCTGAGCATTCCATATCCTTACGCTAGTGTCCAGACTTCCGGTTGCCACTCTGAAGCCATCAAATGCAATAGCGTAGATCTGGCTGTAGTGGCCCTGAAGAGTGTGCAGGCACCTGCCTTCGGAGATGCTCCAAACCTTGGCGGTTGTGTCGTAACTGCCAGAAACGACAATGTCGCCCTTGATTTCTAGGCAGCGGACGCTAGCCTGGTGACCTATCAAGACGTTTTTGCAGTGACCCGTGGTAATGTCCCAAATCCGGAGCGTCGTGTCTCTGGAGCCAGAGATGGCCGTGGTGGCATCTGACATTTTCAGACATCGCACCGTGGACGTGTGGCCTCGCAGCGTATGGAGACAGGCACTGCGTACAAAGTTAGAAAACTTGCCCGCAAAGATAAACAATCTTATCGTTAGAGTTAAGGGCTTACCCCGTCTTCAAGTCCCAAACGCGCACATCTCGATCGCATCCGCCGCTGACCAGAATGTCATCCCATGGAACCATAGCCCAGACTCCCATGACATGGCCCTGCAGCGTGCGCAGCGCATTTCCTTCAGTATCGAATACGTGAATCCTGGCATTATCAAGAGCCACGATGATGTACTTTGAGGTTAGATGCAGGCTAGTCACTACACCGCCATCCTGGGTGATATTCTTGGTAATATTGCGGCCACCGGTCCGCCATGCAGCATCAACAAGATATCTCTGCTTGAAGTGGGACTTGTACGACTTGGGTCTCGGCCGCGCATCTGTGTTACTTTCGAACGACGGGGGTAGCGAACTGGACGTGAGCGCGCCGGACATGCCGCGGCTCGTCGAATCCGTATCGTTCTGGAGAGGATATGGCTCAGGCCGCGGTGGCTTGGCCTCTGCAAATCGTTGATAGTCGTGTTTCACGCAAAGGTTCTTCCACGTCATGTCGTCACTCAGCAAGTCCCGCCATCTCCTAGACACCTGCGACGCACGCACAAGCACTTTCGGGTCATCAATGAAGGAAAGAATCTAGTCATGGTTAGTATTTGTTGTTCGATATTCGGGATAGGAATGGCCAAAGGGGGAAAAACAAAAAATTAAAATAAAAAAAAAGAATAAACGGACCCTCAGACACAACTCGTCCGGAAGCGTAGTAAACGGGTCCTTTTTCAGCAACGGACTGACAAACTGATGCACAAAGCTCAGCTGTTGGCTGGTGCATATGTTGAGCAAATCCGCGAGCAGCCTCGTTCGCTGGGCGCTGTTGCACTTAACAAAGTATTGTCGAAGGCCGGCCAGGTACGCCTCCTCGCCCTCTTCAGCGCCGCTCCAGTTGGGTCGCGAATGTGACGGCCCTGGTGATGCCGCCGGTGTAGGAGGTGGTGGGGGAGAACCGGTAACCTGGTCAAAATCTGGGGCCGGAGTGCTCATGCTTGGAGTGGGCGGTCCCCTCGGTCGTTGTTGAGAGAGCTTGCGCGCATGGTGTGTGTTGAGCGAGAGTTCTTCGTTGAAAACGTTACCCCTTCGTTCAGAGAAGCCGGGTGGCGGGTTGTAGGATGCCATTTTTTTCTCTCTTTCTCTCTCTCGGTCACTGTCTCTCTCACTTCCTCTCTATATATTCCGCGGATCTGTTTTCCTCCTTTGTTTCTTTTTTCCACAGTTGAAGTGAAATATTCCAAAAAAAAAAAAAAAATTGATTTGTTGATTCCTTCAAACGCAAGCCTGGCTTTTGTCAAGGATCTGGGCGAAATTGCCGGCTGCCAGTTGCCCCGAGTCGCGGAAGGCCGGGGGACGCTAATCCAGCAAAGGCGTGATCTTTTTCGCAATCACCCGACTCAAATTTGCCTTGGACGGTGCTCGTCGACGGGACGTAGTGCAGATGGGTGTGGTTGGTGTCTCGTTCGAAAGAAAACGGCGTGCACGCAACGAAGGGAAGAATGGCGATGACGGGTTACGGGACGGGAGAAGCTGGGAGTCGAAGTGCAAGTGAAAGTCAAAGGCCAAAAGCCGAAACAGGGAACAACTCAGTGACGGGGCACGGAAAGCCAAACAGGGTCCGGCAAGGGGGGTGGAGACGAAAAGGGTTCGCGGATGCACGGTGCGCGCTTGCTAATCCATCAGAAAGACGCTTCGGGGGGTTCCAGTTCTCTACGACGAAAGGTTGAAGAGACGAAAGAATGAAAAGCTGAGGAAAGAAAATAATACGAGGCGGGAAGGGGCGTCCCTTTTTCCCTGGGCCACGACCCGATGGAAGTCTGCCCGCCCACCACTCAGGTCTGGTTCGCTGGGCAAGGCCGCGCAGGGCCACCAGTGGCCATGCGCCCGCCGTCGAATGAGGAGAGCGCGCTTGATCACCGGGGGGTCGTGCTTGGTACCCGCCGTTGGGGCCCTTCTGTCAGCGCGGCTGCCCCACCAAGTCCACAACCCGACCTAGCCCACCATGCCCGGCAGCGGTCCCCTCTTTCCTCTCCCCGCCAGCTTCCCTCCACCTGCACCTCGAGGACGCCGGTCAAATGGAGCCACGAGGATTTAGGTAGGTATTGAAGGTAGTATTTGGGAGAGTTTACGTCCCACTGCTGCTGCTGCTGCTGCCGCCGCCGCCGCCGCCGGCAAGACGACTGCATTCCTTGTCAAACTCCTTCGGCCCAGTTAGGTTGGGCCCTTGTGATTTTTTGGACTATTCTTTTTCTTGTCCATCTCCAAGCGTTGCATATTTCAGGTCCATGATCCACATCCGATCCCGCACTGACGAGAACCTGGAACGGGTCGAACGCAAACCGCCATCGATCCTATCGGACGACGGAGGGGCAACAATATCCCTTGATTCCTCCTCGCAAGGGAGCAAGCCACCCTTCCGCTCTAATTATTTTTACCTAGCCTCGAATGCTAGACAAACCGAGACAACTCGGCGTTTAAGAGCTCGAGAAAAGTCTTGGGGATGCTGTCAAAACTGACGCAAAGGTTTCATGAATGTGGAATTTCCCTCGTGCCCTTCAGATCACAAAAAAAATAAAATATTTGAGTTGTCAACTCAACAACCCAAGTAAGGTGTAATCTTCAGGTATCATGCAGTTGCCCCCCCCCCTCCTTCCTTCCCAGGAGATATAATACTTGTTCAGCTAGGCTGCGCCGCCATCCGCATGAAAGCGCACGGCGGTGATCATTAGTCCCGCCCCAGCATTGCATCAGCCCGCATTTCGACATTTTAGATTACATCAGTTGCCGAGTTTTTCATGCTGCCTTCGGCCTCGTTTGCCCATAAAGCGGTGTAAAATGGTTGAGAAAATTTGATGCTTCCGACATGCGTAGATGTATGCTCTCATCATGTCGAAATCCAGAACCGGACTGCAGAGTGGCAAAGCACTTCTGTTGGGGGGGGGGGGGGGTGGGCGGCGGTATGGACCTAGATTATACCTAGGTACCTAGGTATGTGGGCACTTGCGGGATAATGGTTAAGCGTCGATTTATCAAAGCCGAGATCCGATGCCGATTTTTTTTTTACTTTGTTGGAGAAGTGGCCATATTGTCCTCTTGGTTTCTTTCTTCTTAATTTTGCTTGTTTGAAAGAGCGCGTGCTCCGGGGCAATCTATGCCAGACCAGCAGTTTGTTCCAAAAGAGGTTGAAACGACCGCCCACTTCCGACAGGAGCAGTTGGACGGAAATCTGAAACGTCGCCAAGCTCCACTTTTAACCTGCCAGGACCTGTTGGGGCCTTTGGCTTGGCCACCGATATTGTAATACCCAATACGACATGATGGTCGAAATACACTCCTTGAGCAGATGTACATGCCCCGAGGTCAATTTTTGCTATTTACATGTGGAAGCTGAGAAAATAAATCACATTATTTGCACATCCGTGGTGCTGCCAAGCAAAATATATCCTCAACAGAGATCAGGTCTATCATGACAATAACATGCTCAGGCAATATGCCATCCAGAACGCCCCCCCCCCCCCAAAAGATTCCGGTATACCCAACAATACCCCCTGACGCCGCATCGAAACTCAAATCCTAGTGATGATGATGGCCAAATCTAGTCAGCAGCGGCAGAAGCATCCCAATCACGGTCCCAACTGTATCTCGCAGCTGCAGTTTGCTTTGCCTCTTTTGGGAGGATGCCCCGCTGTCAGCATACCCATTGACGCCTGAACCGTGGTCATGGCCTCCAGAGACGTCCTCCTGCTGCATCGCGTGCATGGCAACGTATCTAAACATGACGGGTTAAAAACCATCAGACAGTATCGGCTTGCCCCAGATCATGAACACTTACAAAAATGTGCCTCCACTAAACAGCAACAACATACCCGTCCACCATTGCGCCGATTCGCCCTCCATGCTCTCGCCCCCTATCATTGAGATGATGGCCCATGTTGACAAGGCTCCAACGGGTGCAGCCAAACTGAAGATCATAAGGTGCCACCGGGCTGCCCTCTTAGACAGGCCTTGTCTTAGCAGTGTCGAAGTTAATCCGAACGCTGCGGGAGCCTTGTGAACCAAGATGGCGAAGAAGATAAGGAGTCCCACACTTGTCTTCGATGTCGTCGCTGATGCCCCCATTGCGATGCCGTCTGCCGCAGCATGGATCACCAATCCAGTGGTGGTAGCCAGGCTCCGGGTCTGTTTTGGCGACGGCGTAAGAGACCCTAAGAAACCCTCAGACTCCTCTTCGTCCACGGAGCTGCTCCCCGCAAGGTTATCGAGACTGACATGTCTGCTGGCGGGCGCTGATTGGAGCCGTTCGGTGGCATGGCGAGGCAACCGATCGATTAGGAACATCAGCGCAAAGCCAATCACTAACGTGAAGCCGATATGAAATGCCGGTAACTCGGCATCCGCGTGTCCATGTTCATCCCTGCGCTGCGCCGCCCCTGTATGCTCAACATGTTCAACGCCTTCTCCTGCTGCTGCCAAAGCCTCGATCCCTTCTGGTATTATAACAATGAGACAGCTGCCCACAAGTAGTCCTGCTCCGAGTGAAGATACGAATCGAAGTTGTGACTGCGTAAGGGATATCGATAATGGTAATGCGCCGGCGAAGAAGGAGCTATCGCGACGGGGGGAGGGGAAGGGTCAGTTTTCGCCAACGGTTTTTAGGACTCAGGCGCAATGAATTAAACGTACGCGACAGCCATGACCACCTATTTGAAGCATCGAAACAGGTTAGCCAATCTACCAAATCATAACTGCAACCAACCTCCAAATCCCTCCTTTGAACAGGGCGACACTTACAGAGGTCACGACGAGAAATGCTAATCCACCCATTGTCTATTTTTATTTTTTATTTTTTTCAAGTCTTTGAAACCAATAAATCACGAAATAGAAGACTCCTCACCGCCGACATTGCCAGTTTTCATGGAACCCGAACGACAAAAGTGGATGCTACCTATTCTAGTCTTTGTTGGAACTTGGAAACTTTGAAGCATCTGGCCGCAACGAATGAGAACTTGGAGGGGAACGATCTGGCCGGAAGAGCCCCGCCTTCCCGTTGCGCTTGACTTGTTACGGTTTAGACTAATCTCTACCCCATTCAGGTCTAGGTCTGGGGACACCACGCCTTGGCAGCATGCCCCACAATTTTATCGAAGCATCAACCTTGGGGGAAACGTTTGAACTCTCCAATTCAACCTCGATTCAAACACAAGAGAGAGAAAAAAAAAGAAAAAATGGCACACAGTATGTTGATATCTTTTTCCACTTTGAAAATGGTTCATTGAACAGTCCGTGCTGACCATGCAGGCAAAAGAAACACCAGCAGGCCAATCTTTACCTCGCACGAGAGGGCCATGGCCCGGGTGGCCTGGGGTTCCTCGACAGCGCGTCTCGGCCGCGATTCCTTTCTGCCCTTCGCATCCTGCTGGCTATGTCTCGAACCCGCGATAGACCCAGTCGCTTGCACCAATGGCGACATCTTCTGCCGCGAATGCGCCCTCAGCAACATCCTCGCCCAGAAGAAGGAGATCAAGCGCGCAGAGAAGCAGCGGGAGCAGGAAGAAAGAGACGCCCAGGAAGAGCAGGCACGACGGGACGCCGAGGCCAACGAACGCGCAATAAAAGAATTTGAATTAACGCAGGCCGGGCTGAGCATCAAAGCCGGGGGAAGCGGGAAGAATATCGGGCGGAAACCAACGACGGAGGCGCCTCCTGTCCGAGAGGGCGAAGCGACAGAAACGGAAAAACAAGACAATAATACCACAGAAAATGGGAAGAAGCGCAAATTTTCCCTTGACGGAGACGAAGTTGCCCGGATCGCCATGGCGGAACGGGCAAAGGCGAGGAAGGCCATTGATGATGAAAACGTAAGGCCCGCCGGGGGGGGGGGGGGTGTGTTAGGATATCACTTGCGCTGGCCGATTACTTCGATACTGACTTTTTTTTTTTTTTTTTTTTTTTTTTTTTACAGGCTTCGAAACCGACATTACCCTCTTTCTGGTCCCCTACGGTAACGCCGACATCAAATTCCAAAGACACCCTACACGAAGTGAAAAAGAAGACCAAGAGCCAGCCGACATGTCCGTCCTCATCCGAGGACAGCCCGCACTACTACTCGCTCCACACGCTCATCACGGTGCATTTTTCAGAAGAAACAGACGCGGCCACGAAAAAGACGCAAAGGATATGTCCGGCGTGCCAGAAAGCGCTCAGCAACTCGAGCAGAGCAACGCTGGCCAAGCCGTGCGGCCACGTCCTCTGCAAGAGCTGCGTGGACCAGTTCCTGAAACCCTCTGGGTCCGAACCAGTTCGCTGTTACGTATGCGAGGCTAACTTGACTGATGCGCCATCGAAACCGAGCAAAAAAGAAGGAAAAGAAAAGGAAAAGGAAAAAGAAAAGATCCGGCCGGGCTTAGTAGAATTGCGCCGCGAAGGCACTGGCTTCACGGCGGGGGGCAGCACTCAGGCGAAGAAGGATACAGTAAATTTTGCTGCATAAAAATAAAATATCCCCCTTTTTTCTTTTTTTTTTTAAACAAAAAACATTTCAAAATAAATTTCATATTCATTAATCTTTAATTTCCACGACCCCCAACAACTTCCTTCCACCCCCGAGCACATCCTCCACAAACTTTTGTCCCCTGCCAACCCTAATCTCCAGTCCCTCCGCACTCATCGTCATCCTCTTCCTCCTCGCCTCCGTGAGCCTCGCAACCAACCTCGCCCTGATCTGAGGCCACCTAGCCGTCAGACCCAAAATAAAAAAGTACAACCTGACAATCAAGCCGTGCACCAGGTCCTTGCTCAACATGGTCGTCCCGTGGTTGAAGAAACCTTTTAGCAGTTCCCCCCCGATCCCGTCGTACAGCGCCCTGACCCCTTCGGTCCTTCTTATCCTCTCCAGAGTTGCAAAAATGCCATCACCACCACCACCACCTCGTTGTCCTCCCTTTTTATTTTCGTCGTCTTGTTGCCCTCTTACCCCAACCTGCATCCTGGCCTTTGCGATCTGGAAGGGATAAGTGACGCTGGTGGCCAGGACCTTGCTGGTCGCGGCCAGGAGAAAAGTCAGCTTGGCTCCCGGGTCGTCCCAGTTTTGCTCCCGGCGCCGACCGATGATCAGCCTCTTCAGTATCTGCTGGCAGAAAAAAGTGAGGGAAGGGTTGAGCGTCAGCACCAAGCTGGCCGAGTAGCCCGCCCAGAGGCCTCTAAAGGTGCCGCCTTTTTCCTTTTTGATTTGGTTTACGGTTTCGGCGAACGATGGGGACGGTGACCGGGATTTTGGCGATGTTGGTGATGATGAGGAGGAGGTTGGCGATGAGGCTGAATTCAAAAAATTCGCCATCTGCCGGCGCGTCACTACGTTTGAGACCGGGGTGGTGAACAGCTTCGCGCAGGCGCCGGCCGAGGCCCCGACGGCTAGCTCCTCGAGGACTTTGAGGTACGGTAGGTTCTTTCTTCCTACGAGACGGTGGGTTCGGAACCACTTTTTATATATATAAAAAAACTTCCAGTTAGCGAACATGTATATTTTTAAAGGGAAAAAAAAAAAAAATTGAATAAGGGGAAGAGAGATCAAGTAAAACTTACGGTATAGAATAAAAAAAACAAAAACGAATCCGCGGCGGACTTGGCCAGGTCGGCTCCCAACCCTGCGAAAAAAGCCGAGGCCCCTCCTTCCTTGTTGTAGATGGTGACGAAGGCATCCAGGACCGAATCGTACTCGTCTTCGGGCCTTATGGCGCCGTCCGAGCGGAGCTGGCGCTGGACCTTGAGGCGCGTGTTGACGAGGTCCAAGGGGTACGTGAGCAGGGTCGAGATGATTGTTCCCGTTGCGCCTGAAGCGGCGTGCCCTATTGAAGGTAGGAGAGTTGACGACATTTTTTATTTTTTTTTGGGTCTCTCAAAACTTTTAGGATTCCGGTATTCCCCCCCCTTTTTCTGTTGTTTACTTTTGAATATAAAGTGAGAGTTGGAGTGTGTGAGAGAGAATAAGACTTGAAAAGGAATCTTTTTTGGTGTTAACCGCTGATACCGACGATGAGAAGGGTTCACCTGGTGTATATAAGTAAAGTCAACAAAAAAGGTTGAGTAGAAGAGGAAGGAAGAGGGGGATGGAGAAGTAAAGTGAAACAAAAATGATAATAATAATAATTGGAAAACTTGAATTGAGTGAAATTATATTTAAACAAAAGACAAATTGACAATCATCATTAAAAGTTTCACGATACTTTATTTTGGAAAAAAAAAAAAAAAAAAAAAAAAAAAAAATCTCATCAATGACGGAAGTTTTCATGTACTCTCTGTATTTTACTCTTTCGGACTTTGTCAAATGGCAAACGCTCGGCTTGTTCTGTTTTGTCGCATAATAACCCAAGAACCTAACGAGCCGAGGTCATCGGACAGTTTTTGATTTCCCACTCACTTGATGCAGCTGAGTAACTACGTCATTATGCCTTGTAGTTGCTGCAACACCACCCCCCCCCCCCCGCATGTACCTAGTTAATACCCCATTTGCATTTCTGGGGTAT
The DNA here is from genome assembly GCA_033576145.1 of Cladorrhinum samala. Taxonomy (NCBI): domain Eukaryota; kingdom Fungi; phylum Ascomycota; class Sordariomycetes; order Sordariales; family Podosporaceae; genus Cladorrhinum; species Cladorrhinum samala. The sequence continues at coordinate 70,398 of MU865070.1, read as the reverse complement.
ATAGTGCAGATTAGTATACGTACATACATTGTCACATGCTTTTTATTTTTATTTTATATGTTTTCCCCCCTACATAGTGTAGTATAATAGGTAAAAGTGTTTAGTTCAATACCTTCTTGGAGGGGCAGAGGGGGTAAATTGAGAGATGTGAAATCCAATTGATGAAGAGATATGTTTATTTAAAGCTCCGACTGAAAAAAGTTGTATTCTTCCACTTATCAAAAAACTCATAACTTATCATGCTCAAATCCGTTTCCTTCCTAGGGACCTTTCCCTTTCCACTACAATACTATCCTTACTACCTTCCGAAAACTCATCAATCTCAATCCAGTCATCCATAAAAGCAGAAAAAAAAGGGAAGAATAAATAAATAAATAAAAATGACTAAGCAACCCAAAACTTAAATTATCCCATGATTTTATTGGATAATTAACATAATTCATGCTAGTCCTCATCCTCCATCGTTGCTACGCTCTTCTCTGCCGACTTGAAGTATTGTGTTGGTATATATGTGCCCAAACGCCCGACTGCCTCCTTGGTATCCCAGAGTCCCTTCTGACTGGCGCGAAAAAAAAAAAAAAAAGAAAGGAAAAATAAAATAAAAAAATTTAAAAACACGGTAACGGAATATGAAACAGAAAGTGAAAAACAAACCAAAAATACGCTGTAATTCCCTGTGCCTGTGTGTTGTATAAGAATACCAGCCCGATATCCGAAACGTTGTATTGCGCCGTATGCTGAAAAGAAAGCAACTTGAAAAAGCAATTTGAGAAAAACGAAGCGAGTGGCATCCAAATACGTTGACCTTGTGTCAAGAAGCGGAGCTCACTGTGCCTCCCCATCACGACTAATCCACCCTCCCTCCCCCTTCGCCTCCTATATTCCCGCCTCCCATCCCGCCAGTTGCCGGATTCAGACCCTCGTTCGTCTCCAACCATTCCCTCATCACAGCCTGTGGCCCTGCTGTCCCTCCTCCGGCAGTCATACCGCTTTCCAACCCAATCTCCATCCCCATATCCATTCCATGTTGGCTCATACCGCCGCCCCGCAGCCCCATCACCTGCCCACCTCCACCTCCACCTCCCATCCCAAATATCCTCGCCCTCGCAATCTGCTGCTGAATCCTCCTCACCTGACTAGGCGAGAACCCCGGCCTAGCAAAGGGCATCGAAACCGTACTGGAAACAGGCGAGACCGGAGCCTGCCTCATCCCCGATCCCAGCCCCATATCTGAGCCCATACCAAGGCTATGATCTGTCATGGCCATGGTAGGATACACCGCATACGCCGGCGAGCCGAACTCGAAATGCTCTCCAATACGGAGGTGATGGTTCGGCGGTAATTGCGACTGCAAAGACTGTCGCCTAGCAGTTGCCATCATCATTTGTTGAGGGGTAGGATGTTGATGACCGTCCCATTGATGCGAGGGGGTAAAAACCAACCCCTGTGGTCCTTGACTGGGTACACCCATGCTGGAAGGGGAATGCTGGAAAGGCAGCTGAAGGTTTGACGCCACCCATGCTGGGTCGAAAGGAGATTTTGCGAGAGGAGGAGGCTGTTGCTGTCGTTGGTAGTCCATAGAAGGCCGTCTGATACGATGTTGAGGGATCGATAGAGGAAAGGGAGCAGGTGAAGACCCGGGTGGCGCTTGGGGTACAAGTTGCGGAGTGGGAGGTGGTGGCTGAATGATCATGTCCGGGCTGTTGGTCCCGCCCGTTTCAAAATCTGGAGTAGGGGCCGGAGCTTCGATTAGGTTCATTAGCGAAGCCTCTTGGGGAGGAGACGCAACTGGTGGCGCATCGGCGGCATCTTTAACAGATGGTGCCTGATTCCTTCTGTCCTCTTTGGGTTGCTGTGATGACAAGTTGGGCGAAGGCGGAACAGTAATCGATAATGTCCGCCGCGGGGCTGGAAATGACTTTTTGGCAGGCTGTTTGAGTCGTTTCGACGAAGCTGCGACATCAGATGCACTCAAAACAGGAGTGGGATATGCTCCTCCTTGTCCCTGTTTACTTGCACTTTTTTTGGGTTTAGAAACACCAGCAGGACCGCCAAGTTGTGGTTTCGTACTCCCCCGTCGTGAGAATGAGAATGAGTGAGCCGCCGACGACTGGCTCTGGCTTCTGCCCATCAGAGCAGGTCCTGGGTTCTGCGCAGCGGCAGGAGGCGACGGTTCGTTACAAGCTTGAGCCTCCTAAGCTCGGCTTGAGACGGACGGTCGCCGCTGAGGCGGTCCGGATAGACCAAAACTTGAAGAGCGCCTGGGGTAGTCGACACCAGTCATGACTGTATCTGGCTCGCCTGGCGCATCCTCCTCAACGAACAATGAAGGGTGATTGTCCGGAAGCCGCTGGGCGCCGAATCCGTTCACCTTGAAAATGTTGACACGCCCGCCGTTTGTTGCGGTCTGCAATTGTTCATGGAGTCGAGCAAGCTGGTATTGTCGCTTTATTGGCACAAACACGGGCTGCGGGACGACCGGTTGGGGGTTCCAATGAGCCAAGGCGCTCATGACTGCAGCGGTTTCCTCGTCGCTGTCGACGGCTCCGGCGTTGAGCTCGTCGTCGTCCTCGAGCGGGGCGTTGGCGTCGATGGCTGCCTTTTGTTGTTTTGCCTGGTTCTTCTTCTGATAGGCCGCCAGGAGCATGTCGTACGGTAATGATCTGCCAGGCACCGCCCTCTTCGCACCCATGCTGTGGCTCTTGCAGGTGAGGGATCGAGCGCAGGGTTGGCCGTTGGGCAGCGTCACACCACACTGGCGCTCCACGTCGACGGGGCCCTTTGGCTTCGCGGCCTTCTTCGGCTCCTCCTTCTTCTTCTTTGATCTTCCCTTGTCCAGCTCGTCGCCCGCCTTGCGCTTCTTTCCGGAGACGTCCGTCTTCTTCCCTGCGGCTTTCTTGGTCGTCTTTCCCCCGCTGCCGGCCTTGACCTCGACCTCGTCTTCATCGCTGCTGCTATCGTCGCCTTTCCCGGCGTTGGGGTCCTCGGCCCTGCGCGCATCCTCATCCCGCTTTGCCTTCTCCCGCTCTCTTGCCTCTCTTGCCTCCTTCTTACGCTGAGCCTTTTCCTTCTTGATCTTTAGGCACTGCGCAATGTGGTCCTTGGCAGCGACTCGGGTGATTGCTTTCTTGCAGTGCTTGCATTGCTGGAGGTCGGGGTAATCATCAAAGGGCTGACCGCAATTGAACGTCTCGCGCGAAGAGTCATCGAGCTGGTTCACCATGGGGCTCGGGCTCGAGGCCGTGATGGCGTCGTCGGCATTTTTCTTCTTGTTATTCGGCTCGAATATGTTGATGCTCGCATCCTTCCAGTTTCCAGCCTTGTTGACCTTGGGCAGTCCCTTTTTGAATTTGATTTTGAACGCCGACGGCTTGGAGGGCGTCATTGACTTTTTGTTATTGCCCGACGAGGCGACCTTGATCGTGGCCTCTTCGTCTGTAGCTACGTGTTGGGTGCGACACCACCACCACCACCTGCATTAGCAATCCACGTGCTTTTTGGGCATCTCAATGAAATGCATTGGGGAGGGGGGGGAGGGGGCGCGCGTCTCCAAAAAGAAACCCACCTCCTCTGCGGACGTCGATCGTCGCCATGGCGATGCAATCAGCGTCGGGCTATCAAAATATATCGCGTGTGTTGGACGGCGAGACACGATTGAGCGGGCGAGTTTCCCATGGCACGCCGAGGTGTTTCTTTGTTCAGGTGTCCCGTTGAGGTTCAGGTGCCTCGCTGGGGGTTTATCGAATCGGAAGACGCTCGGGATAACGCTGCGCCAACTGCCAGGTGCTGCTTGGTGCACGCGCGACAGGTGGAGACCAAGCCGAAACAGGGGAACAGGGGACGACGAATTAAGGTTATCGATAGAGAGATTTGGCATTTTCCCCACCAACACCGCTGCGCTGGAGCTGCTGTGATCCCTGTGGACTTTCAAGTTTACATAACCCACGAGATTTACAAGGTAATTATGGAGGGGGTATATATTCTCTATCGCTTTCCCTGCCGAAAACCACCAAGTATCCCACCAGACAGAACCATGGACTGGTTGTCGTAGCTACAAGTAAACATGCCGACAGGCACAGAGTGAAGGAAAGAAACAAGAAGGACAAAACTAAATAAAAGACAAGAATCGCACACAACACCCACCAAGCTTATGTCTTGCCCGCTGATTCTCCATTGCATTTCTCCCACCCATACCCGCCCTCAAATGCTGAAAAATCCCTTGATCCACCTTCTACCTCCCGAATAACTGGCTATATCTCTATAGCGATGCTGAAAAAAGAAATAAGTGATCACCTTCCAGTCCCTAATCGGTCAACGCGTTGATCACTTGCTGCTCGCCCCTTGATGTGTGCCGTTTACTCTCGCGTTTTCGTCCACTTCCCGTTCCCCTTCCACCACTAAGCCCTTGAGAAGCCTTGTGCTGTTTGTCTACCTTCGGTTCTTGCTCATTCTCTACATTGGGCTTCCCCTGGTCAACATCCGGAGCTTGCTGTTTCGATTTTTCGTCGTTCTCCTTTTTCAACCCCTTCTTCTTCTTCTTCTTCGACTTGCTTTTCTTCCTCTCAGATTTCTCAATGATCCCAGCGGTGCTAGAGATGGGGGAAGGAGGAGGATTAGGCACGAAAGGCGCGGCAAGCGGGTTCAGCGTTGATGTTCCATAGACACCGTCCTCCTAATAGTTACCGTACTTATTCTGGCTCGGCACCGTCTGTTGATAGCCGCGATGTTGTTGGTAGGCGGCCTGCTGTCCGGCGAGATGCTGCGCGTGCGCCTGGTCCTGCTTAGCTCCGGCGAGGTCATTGAACCAGGGATGCTTGAGAGCCTGTTCGGCCGAGACTCGGAGCTCGGGTCGCAGCTGGAGCATCTGCTGCAAAAGATCGATGCCGGTGGGGTCGATTTGGGGTAGGATGCTGCTGAGCGGTTGCGTCGCATACATCTGCCAAGTCGTCTTGTACTCGGGGAACTGCGTCAAGCCGGGCCACGTCCTCTCGGTGGGAGTACCCATGATGCGGAAGATCCTGACGATCTGATCCTCGTTGGTCGTTCCCGGGAAGAGAGGCCGGCCCGAGTACATCTCGGCCATGATGCAACCGGCCGACCAGATGTCGATGCTAGTGTTGTAGGTCCTGCTGCCGAGCAGGACATCGGGGGCGCGGTACCAGAGGGTCACCACCTCGTTGGAGAAGGTATTAACGGGAATACCAAAAGCACGTGCAAGGCCGAAATCCCCCAGCTTGAGGGCGCCTTTGTTGTTGATCAGGAGATTCTGCGGCTTGAGGTCTCGGTGGAGAACTCTGTTCTTGTGGCAAAAGTCGATTCCCTTCAGCAGCTGGTACATGAAGGACTTGATGGTCATGGGCTTCAGGGCTCCCCGGTCGCCATGCATATCCATGTACTTTTTAAGGTCGCCGTCCATGTACTCGAATACCAGCATCAGCTTGTTCTCGGTGTGGATAACATCGTGAAGCGCGACAATGTTTTCGTGCTTGAGCTCCTTCATGAGCGAGATTTCGCGGATGGCCGTGCTAGGGGTGCCTTCCTCGGAATCCAGGTGGATTTCCTTGAGAGCGACCAGCTCACCGGTCTGGCGATTGCGACCTTTGAAGACCTGTTTTTATCTAAATTCAGCACGAATGTGACGGTGATTTTAAGCCTAGCTTTGACTTACTGTAGCATATGTTCCCTCTCCAAGCTTCTCTAGCTGCTGGAACGAGCTGTTGTGCCTCTTACCACCGTCCATCTTGACAGGCTGATTGTCGGTTTGACCGGAGACAAGAAAGGAGACGAGAAATCGAAGGGATTGGCGGGGAGTCGAGAATGCTATGTGACGATGGGATTGAATAGGATTTTTTTCCGCAGTGACTGCTTTTTTGCCAAAGATTACGCACGGCCTGGGGAAGGGCGTCGGCGACTAAAGTTGTACAATACTAGTCAGAAGCCGTCTTTGGGAAGCATAGTTGCCCGATGCACCTTTTGGAAGGGAGCAAGGAAAGATGCATTTCTTACTTTTCTTTTTATCGCCTTGCGTCGTTGAGAAAGTATATTAGCTATTATGAGATGGGAAGTCGGTCAAAAGGTCGTAAAGTGTTTCTGTTGTTGCTGTGGTTGTTGTCGATATTGTTCAAGGGAACGGGGGATATTGGTGGAGAGAAGTGGGATGATGGGCGCGTAGTTGCTGCAGGATTCGAGGTTTCTTCAAGGAACCACACCCTTTCACTTTTTTTTCCCGGAGGTAGGTAGGTGGGATGAAGAACAGGACAGGTGAAATGTTTCAAGCCAACCGAAACAAAAACCAGGCGTCTAGGGACACTGGGGCAGAATGCAGTCGCTGGAGGCGGCGGCGGCGGCGGCGGCGGCGGTTGCTTGTGGTGGGGTTAATTGGGCCATGAGTCCCTGTGAAGCAAGCGAGCGGGCCAACTTCAGGTTGGTAGGTTGTGTGCCTGCCCCGCCACTGCCCACGACCCGTGGGCGGCTACCCCACTGCTTGGGAGATCTGACAGCGGCTGGGCCAAATAGAATCGCCCATGTGCTTGCAGGCTTGGCATTGCATGACAGCTTCCACTGATAAGATGTTGAGTAGATCCGGTCTCGGCCGTGATGTTATTCTCAGTCGTTGAGGGCGATTTGTGCTCTTACTACTCAATATTGAGCGATCATCTCATGCCCATCTGCCCTGACAAGCCCCCTTGCTAACCACCACACACCCAAGCCGAAACAGTTGCAATTCCGAGGGTATATTGAATGACGAGTACTGTTTCTCCTCAGCAATCAATAAATATAAATATATATACATCTGAACCCCTAAAAGAGAAACCTCTTTGCTCTCCTTGTTTCCCCCCTGCCCTGATCAATCAAGTCTTTTGGACGTCCATCCACTCCAATGTAAAAGCAGTAACAATCTTTGCCCAGTCCCTCACCGTCGCCAAGTCCAGGTGTTCCCCATCGTCGTCCTTCGTATGCCAGACCCTGGGGAATGGACTGGGAATCAAATGCAGCACCTCGGCGCCCCTCGCCATGAACGGCACGTGATCGTCCCCGACGAACCCCCTTCCGGCAAACTCGCTCGCCTTCTTCCCGGCCTCGCTCAGGAACGGCTTTGTCGGCTGCGTCTCCAGATGTCCGAGACTCCTCAGCCTGCTCTCGACGGTAGCCATCTTCTGGTACGCCCAGTGGGTGCTCTGAAAGTAGCTCGGGATCTCCGGTTCCGCCGAGCCCAGCAGGTCCAGCAAGACAAACAGCGAAATCTGTCTCAGAGGGTTCTTGAAGGCCGACATGGCAGGGTACGGCGTTGCTTCCCATTCTTTTGCCAATGATCTGCATAATATTAGCCCACATTAGCAAAACCAAAAAAAAAAAACCATAACCCTCCTCTTCCGGTCGTGGAAACTCACCTCGACCCGTACAAACTATCATCGTCCGTCCAGTTGACAAACGCCTCCTCGCCGTCCAGCAGCAGTATCTGCACGCCCTTTGCGTCCTTTTCCTTTTCCCTGGACCCCCACTTCTTCACCAGCTCCTTTTCCACCTGCTTGGCGACCCACATGAGGACCGCGCACGGCGCGGCGCTGTCCGTGGCGCCGATGAACCCCTTCGGCTCGATCTTGGAGTCGTAGTGCGCAACCAAGGTCAAGTACGCCGCCTGACCGGGCCCACGCTCCCTGGTCCATGGAGGTTCCCTCCTCAGGATGATGTTCTGAAATGGTATCTGCCTGTCCCCCGTCGCGGGGGTTTTGCCCGTCGAGTTCTGCCACGATATCTGCCACTCTGGCAAATTTTTGGAAAAGAATTCGATAAAGTGCCGCTGGGTAGTCAGCTGGCCCGGCGTCCCGGGGACGCGGGGGATGAGTATCGGCGCGAGGAGGGATCCCGGATCGGAAATGGAGAACTCGGCGGCCGACGGGGTAGGGATCGAGGAAGGGTCGCGGAGGAAGACGTCGGAGAGGGGCGTGTACCCGAGGACCACCGCCGGAGTCGCCGAGTAGGAGAGGAGGAGGGAGAGCGAGACGAGATGTCGTCGCATCGTGATATGTGGGGGAACGCTTTGGACTGTTGGCTTTCTTTTTTTTCCCCTTATTTCGAAATCATAACTTTGTAGTAGTTTTTTTTTAATAAAAAAATCAAACTAATAAGAAAAAAAATTCAAATAAGATTGGATAAAAAGATTCAAAGTTGAAAACGAGGTTGCATTTGATAAAAAGTAAAGAAAGAAAAAGAAAAAAAGGTAATAAGAACACGTTATTTTTGGCGGCGCCTTTGAATAAGATAGGTAGGTAGGTATGTTGGTTTTACCTTACTTATTAAATAATAATAAGCCCGCCCTTAAATCCTACTCAAAGTAAGTAGTAGTAAGGTACTGTTTCTTTCAAAAAGGACAACAAGGTCGCAAGAACGCTGTGACCCCTAACCCCTCGTGGAAAATGGTTTCCCGCCGCTGGCGGCAGGGCGGTTTCATTGTTTGCCAACCTGGAAATAAAGATCAAACGGGGTACGGAGTATGTAGGTGGTGAATGCTTATTACTTTGTAGGGGATAACGCGGTTTGGGAAGAGGGGAGGGGCCTTTGACACGGTTTCAATTGACATTTAATTGGTTGATATCTTGAGACATTTGTCCCACAACAGAACCGTTGAAGCGGGTTGCAAGCTACTGCTGCCGATCGCTTTCGTTCCTGCAACGCCGGAGCTAGTCCCGCCGATTTTTGATATTTTGGGGAGGGAGGGGGGAAGCAAATAAAAATTGGCATCACTCCCATATAAAAAAAACCCAAAACTTTACCTCTCCAAAGTCCTATGAGGCATTCATATTATTATTTAGTTTAAATGGTGTTCAATCCAAATATCTCTTTTGTTTTTTTCTTTACCTAGATTTCCATTTCTCTGAACCCATCTTGCTTTCACTTCCCTATAATGCCAGCCGTTGAACTCATCAAACCCTCATCAACCGCCAAATCGCCTTGATCCATATAAAACCCCCGGTTTACCCTCGTATGGTATCTTTTGATGCATTTATAGTATAATACAAGCACAGGATAGGATGACTTTTTTTTTTTGTCTTGCCATTCCCCTTTCATCACCTCCTTCACTCCATTAACCCCCCGCGTGTAAAAAGTGGAAATGATGACCCAGCATTTATGCGAGAATACACAACCAACTCCTGCTCCCCTTCCAACCCAAGTGCCAGTGCCAGATCGACCTGGTCCACATCATGCAGAATCCACAAACAATCAGAGCCAAGATATGTACAGTTCACTCATCATCCGTGTCCTGCCCCCTTCTACCATTCCTCTCCATCGCCTCCTCCATAGCCAGCCTCTCGGTAAAACTGCGCGGCGCGGTAGGATACGATTTTGCCATTGCTCGATAGCTGCCCAGATCTGCTGCTTCCACGCCGCTGCGGCCGTCGACGCTGCCGACGAAGAAGTGGACGTCCTTCATGCCTGCAATCTCGTCGTACAGCTTGTGGTTGTTGATGGGGTTAGATTGAATCGCAGCGCCGTTGTATGATCCCATGCTGTGGCCGAACAAAACAGCCGAAGGCGATTTCGGATTCTTCTCTAACCTCTTGATTCGCTCGGCATCCGAGGCGATTGCCGTCTGAATAGCCTTGGGTAGCCCTCTAAGTTTTGGTGTGAACTCGATCGGTGCATCGTCCTCGTCCTCGTCGTCAACATCATCTGGAAGGTACTTTTTAGAAGTGTCATTGGATTTGCTGCCGCCATCATCCTCGAAATCGAATAGCGGGTCCTCATCCTCTGCCACGTGCTTCTTTCCGTTCGTCTGGGATGATGTAGTCTTGGGCGGTGGCAACGACGTTGCCCAATCTTTCTTGGGCGCGAGCGTTGAGGGAGATTTCTTGGGTCTCATCGAGAGCCAGTCATCTTCCGATTCATCCTCTTCCGATTCATCATTGCGAGATCGTCTTGCCTCCTGGGCGGGGGGCGTAACCTTGCTGGGTTGAGGAGCCCGCTGTGGAACGTCGTCCGCTGCACGAATTGTAACCTGAGAGTCAGCCTTGCTCGAAAGTGTCTTGTCGACACCGCCTGCTCCGTTTAGGCCGTTCATTTTGGGCGGCTCCTCAGGGTCCGGATTGACCACGGTCCAGGTAGTCCCCGCTTCCAACGGACTTCGAGTGAGGGCTTGCAATGCTTGGGTGGAGGAAACTTTCTTGGGTCTCGGCAGCGAGTCCTCCTCGCCTTCGACATCAAGTAGCGAGGTCGTGGTAAACGTCTCGTCGACATCGACACGAAGAGATGACGGTTTTGTCTTGACTGCCGACTCATCTTCGGTGACGAGGGCAGAGGTGGAGGCAGGCTCAGGCAACAGCTCAGCCCCACCGGGCAGTGCCGGAATGTTGACAGCCTGGGGGGAAGAAGAAGGCAGCACTTCCCCGCCGTCAAACTCGAAGCGCACTCGTCGCGGGCTGCCCTTGTGCGAACTGGCACTCGAAGCCCGCCGGAGTGCGCTACGTCTGATCTTTGACTCGCTGCTGGAAGAGTCGACCGACGAGGTTGATATGTCCGTGAGTCGTCTAATCGGAGCTGGACGGCCCGCGGCGATGGTGGGGGGCTTGGGCGTCTTGGAGTCTTCCACCTTATTGACGTTGTCTACAGACAACGGCGCTGGTGCCATGCCAGAGTCGGGTGCCGTTGGCGTTGTCTGGGCGGGTGCCGAGGCTGGAGCAGGAGCGATGCGGTCGCGGTCTTCGAGGAGAGGCAAGTATGTCGGGGTGAACAGACCGTGAAACTCTTTTTCTCGGTAGTGAGGGTCTCTCGGCGTCTCTTTGGGCACGCCCGAGGTATGGCGCAGGACTGGCGGGGGGGACTTGCGGCGGTCCCCAAACTTGTTGTGGTCGGCTGCGGGCGAGCCGAGTGCGTCGGGGGATGCTGGATTCAGAGACGGGTACCTGGACATTGACTCGGCGATGACTCGTGACACTTCGCTTGAGACATTCTCGGGATAATCTTTGAGACAGGCCTCCATGTGTTTTTCAAACTCGGCGAGCATGTCGCGCTGGTAGGCAGCAACCTTGCCGTCGAGATCAGCCAGCTTTGAGTGCAGCTCCGACACCAGCCTTGCTGTGTCATCCATCGCATCCATCGTGGGGGGGGGGGGGGTTCGAGGTCGGATGCCGGTAGTCGGCTGTCTTGTGTGCGGATGCGCGTGACCTCCTTGGGCGGGGGAAACAATCAGAAGGCTACGACCAGCAGGCTGTCGATCATAATGAAGGCGGGATGGGTCGGTATGTATGGTGCGGGGTGTGTGTGTTAAAAGTTTCCAGGTTTTTGTTGGTGGGTGGACGAGAATTGAAATTGACCTTTTCGGGTAGGCTAGTGTTCTAGAACTGGCAAAAGGCTAATAGATTCTTCATGACACAGAGAGACGGCCGCTTATTTGCTGGAGGAGGGGCGCGGTGGAGCGCCGAGAGGAGCCCACGAGCCGTCGCCGTGGGGAAAATACTTGGTAGTGTGTTCTTTTCGCACGAGAGGCGCTCCACAGCGGTTTTATCATTGCAGCATCCGATAGCGCTTCCAGCCCACCTATGTACCTAATAAGCTGTTGCATGATACGTATGTGCGCTACACACCTACATCATCCGCGGATACCGACACTGGAACCTTGGAATGATACCAGCATGCAGACCTGCAGCAGACTTGGCTGCAGTTACTTAAGAATCCATTTAAAACGGGGTCACTCCACAATACGTACGTAATTGGCACGACAAGGACGAAAGCATCTCGCAACCTTTGTGTTTCTGTTTAAAAAACCAATTGTTGAAAGAGTTGATCAACATCGGCCATGACCGGGTGCGAAATGCCCAACCGGAATCACTCAGCTCGAAGCACATCGGGAGCTTAAAACGAATGAATTACGGACGGTATCGGCCCGCAGAGACACGGCTGCTTGGCTGATAGAGAGGGGAACATGAGAAGCACATGCCCAAGCAGAATTGCAGCAGCAAGCCACTATCACCCGCTTCCACACTTTCACATTCTCCCCCCCCCCTCCTCTTCCACCCCTCTAATTAGGTAGATACCTCCCACCTTCCCACCTTCCAGGTTCCTTTCGTCCCTCACCGGTCAATCTGTCTCGTCCCCTGGCCAAAACTCGCGACCTATCTCATATCACAACTCACACATGATCGATCCGATAAGGCCCCTCTTCCACGAGCTTACCGGTCCAATATGAAATCAGCACTTTCTTTGCATGTTAGATTATCTTCGGGTTGTGATGGATGGATATAATCATCCACTGATAATTATCTAAGCCAATGGCCAAACCCTCCATTATCTGTCTGAACCCATGTCCACCTCGTTAATTATTCTTTTTTCTCCATCCTCCTTCCTTACTAAAAAAAAAAATCTCCCAAATATCCATCTTCCATTGCAACCCCCCCCCCCCACCTCTAATGCACCAACCCACAGGGGTAAAACTCTCGAGATGTGGGTGAGATCTGGCCAAGCAACCGAAATAGTGTGCAGATGTCTTCCCGAAACTACCAGATGTTGTTTTAGTTACAGGGCTCCTCAATCTCAAAAAAAAAAAAAAAAAAAAAAAAAAAATTGGACTTACAGATTATAATTAGCCCAATGTTGACTTGGGAGCTTCGATATATATAAAAAAAAAAGCAGCATGCTACGACCATCAAACCCCTTTCATGGAACTATCTTCCAAAGTGGTGCTAGGAGCGGCCTGCTGATGGACCTCAGCTTCAACACCGGGGGTAACCGTAGCCGGGGTAGCTTCGATGCTCGATATGACTTTGGCAGCTGCTGAAGGAACAACTGGAGCAGCATCAAGATGACCATGAGCGATCCCAGAAGCCCCAGCAACCTCAACAGCCTTCTCCGCAAGCTCGGCCTGTGTCTGCGCACGCGCGATTTCTGAAGGGCTCAACGCCTTCTGGAAACCACCGTCCACATCGTGAAGCAGTGCTCGGATAGATTCCTGAATGGCTCCGAACGCCTCAAACGCATTCTTGTTGGCGGCCAATGACTCCGTGTCGATTCGGACCTGTTCAACGATCTCTTCAACCCTCACTTCAAGATGTTCTCGGAGCAGTTCCATCATCTTGGTCAGGGAGCCATGGACACGCTTCCGCGTCTTCTTGAAAATCGAATCTCGCTGCTCCTCGATGTACTCGTCCAAGTGCTGCTTCATTTTCAGGAAGGACCCAGCTCCTGCGATACATGTTAACTTGACGTAAATTAACAATCTGGAGATGGAAGAAGCTTACCGCGTATGTTTGCACATTCTTTGTATGCGCTGTTCATGCCCACGCTGACGGTACGAACAAAGAGGCGGTTGGACTCTTGCTGACCTGTTGCGATGTACTGGTTGGCAAATTCCATATTCTTGAGTTGGCCGCCGAATTTCTCGAGCTGCTCGGCGACTATGGAGAAGCCACGAGCTGTCCGGAGCTGGGGACGTTTCTTGAGAAGCACGATGAATGTCTGGACCTGGCGGTCAAGTGCCGCCCCGAGGTGATTCAAGGTATTCGGAATCAGACGGGAGAAGGTTTTCTCCCAGAGACTAGCCACGTGAACGAGCATCGGGTCTGTCAGGTCTGTGGGTGTGTTAGCTGATGGTACGCTGCGATGGGTCGAATGAGAGGTTGAGTCTTACCTTGGTTGAAGTCAATGGTGCCGTTTTTGGCACGTTCGAACTTGCCCCTTTTATTGATTGTTAGCATAGGGAATTCTCCTGGCTGAAGCAAGTGAGTTTTGGACATACCCCCGACGACAAACCGCACGGAATGTGGCAAACAAAAGGCCGCCGTCCTCCTTGGGGCGAGACCATCCAGCGACGGTGGGAACTGCCTTGTCTGAAGCGATCAAGGTTGCTGTATGGAGATTCTTGTCTAGGGAACCAACGATGTCATTCTTGATTTTCTTGAAGGATGCGCCGATCTCGCTCGCGATGCCCTGGACACATCAAGTCAGATTAGAAAACAAAGCCACCAGCACGAAGAGTGAAAGAACCATACCGCCTTGACCTGCGTCATCGCATCCTCGAGAAATCTCAGCTCCTCCTCCCTGGTCTCATCGGTCATGGGTACCGGCTGCTCCGCGATGGCAATTTGCAGGTACAGCGATGTCAAGAACTGAGCGAGCCCCTTGAGGAACGACTGGCCAGAAGCCGAACGGATGTCGTGCACGAAACTGGTGCCGTGCTGGCGAAGCGCAGGAATCCCTGTTGATTCGGGGGTCTCGAATCCAACAATGGGTTTCGGCTTTCTCCTCTTAGCCGAGGAGTTTCCTCCGGCTTTGTTGGTGAGGGTTTGATACGCGCGGCTGGACACGCAAAAGACTGGAAGGCTGGCGGCGACTGCTTGGTAGTCGCGCTCTTCGTGATCGGGGTCGAAGCTCGCCTCGTCTCGGCGGATTGCTGCTTCTTGGTCAAGTCTGGAAGGACAACTTGTGAGTTTATAGAGTCGTTAGGGAGGAAGGAGAAACGTAACTTACTCTCTGATTCCAGCAGCAAACTGGGTCTGGATGGTTGGCCGGGAATAATCGTTTCTGTACGAGACGCAGGCAGCATGGACCGCTTTGGTCAAGTCTTTGGCATCTTGTTCCACCTGATTTATCTCCTCCCCAATGCGAGCGTATTGCAGCTGGGCTTTGTTTCTCTTCTCCCGCAGCTCATTCTTCTCAGCGGCGAGGCTGTCTACTCGAGCACAGGCGTCCTCGATAGACAAGGTGCCATCTCTCGGCTCGTCTGCGGCAGCCGTAATGCCGTCACTGGGCACTTCGTCTTCTTCATCCGACTGATTCAGAAAGTCTGTCCGGCGGCGCTTGCGAGGCAGTGTCGGCTTAACATTGGGCTTGCGTTTCTTCTGTTGGGAACCAAGAATCACGGGTCCCCCATTCTTTCGGGCCTTTCGGATCGCCTTCTCGACCGAATCTTTTTCTTTGTCAAGCTCCTCGATAGCGGCGGACATGCTGGAGATGCTACCCTCCAGAGGCTCGTAAACATTCCAGAGCTGGTCAAGCTTCGACCGCGTGGCCTCGAGCTGCCGCTGAAGCTTCTGAGCTTCCTCGTCGTGGGGAATGATTCTGAGGAGCTCTTCGATGGGAGCATCATCAGTCTTGGAGCAGACAAAGCTCACATTGGACAACTTGGAATCGAGCTGCAGCTGGCGCCTGAACGCGCGACCGAGGAGATCATGCGCAGTCTTGTCATTGACAGCCCGATGAATCGGAGCCACCACCCAGAGCCTGGTGCACTCTTCCAAGTACTTGGCCGCGACGGAGGATCTGGCCGCGTTGTTGTCTTGTGTGCCAGGCTATTGGGATTGCTGATTAGCCGTGATTTTTAAATCAAAATACGGCAAGAAGTTGAACTTACCAAATCCACCAGGACAAGGCCCGACTCCAGGACGCTGCACTTGATGAACAGCTTTACCACCTTGATGAGCGGCCAGTACTCCATGACGCCGTTCTCCTTGGAATTCTTGTCCTTGGAGTCAATGTATTGCTTCAGCTGCTGGTGGAAACTGTCAACAGTGGAAGCCGAGATCTCGATGACGGTGCCCAAGAATGCCTTCGAGTTGGGATTGTTGGCGAGACCTTGGGCGGTGTACTTGCCCTTTGTGAGATCCTTTAGCTGGAGGTGCGGATAAACCGAGCGCACCTTGGAGTATGCGATGCCGGCCTCGGTATCCTCGGGTCCGACTATACCGTTTGCCTGCGCAAGTTCGTCAAGCATGATCTGAAGCTCTGCCGTCCACTCGTCTTCCTTGATGAAGTGAATCTCAGCGCGGTAGGGAATCTTTTCGTCACTATCGTGGTTGTAAGCGATCTCAGTGATGACAGCAGTGCACGCCCTCATGCAGTTTGTAGGAACCAGACACTCCTCATCCAGGACGGCGTTGATTATGGAGCTTTTTCCCGCGCCGGTGACTCCAACAACTCCGATGACGGCTCGAGACATCTTGGCTTGAGCCTGGAGCTTCTCGGCGGATTGGATCCACGACGAGATCTCGGGGGCCTTTGCGGCCGTGGCGAACGCCTTTTTGATGTCATCGAGGACGCCATGGCCTACCTCAATTGCTTTCTCCAGCTTGGAGACGTCCGCATCGTTTGAGAGTGCCTCGAGAGCAGCCAAGCTCAGCTCTGGCTCCTTCTGATTCGGGACAACTTCAGCCTTTGGTGCACACTGGGACAGCGCATGCTGAAGCGATGCGGGCTCCTCGGGTTCAACCTTTATGTGAGTCATGGCTGTAGCTCAATGAGAGAGGGGGGGAGAGACGGAGCAAAAGAGGCACCAGCTTTGAGATGGCTGCTTAGTGTTTGGGAGTAAAAGGTCCAAAGGCAGAGCGGGGTAAAGATTGAGAGAGAGAGAGAAGGAAGAGATAAAGATGGCCTAGAAGTGTTTATTATGGGTCAAGTAGCCTGATGAGTTGGTCAGTAGAAGAGAGGTATTGGGGTCAGTTGATGCTTGTGTTGAAAGAGAGAGAAGCAAGACTTGGAGAAAGGCGGTTCGAGGTAAGAGGGGTGGTTTGAGAAGAGGTAAACTGGGAGAGGAATGAAAGCGGTTGGGAGAAGAGAAAGCGGTTTGGAGAAAAGAAAGCGAGATCTGGAGAGGAGGAAGGTTGCTTGGATGATTTGAAGACTTGGAAGATATGGTCCTCTCTCGCAAGTGATATATCATCAAGATCACCCACGCGTCTCCCGTACCACCGCACTACGAGGAGCACCTTCCTCCTCTATTTGATAGGTTTCCTGCACAGACTGGAATCCCAGGTAGGTAAAGTGGCGGCACCTTCCTCTTCATCATTTCCAATTGATATCCTCTTTTTCATACTTTGAAGTTGAGTTGATACTCCCCACATCTAATTTGTCCAGTTTTGCGGTTTCTTGGGGCCCGGGCCGTGCTTCGCTTCGTTCCAAGTTTAACGCCTGGTTACGATCACATCTACATGGCGAATTCCACTTTTGTTGACACATGGGGGGAAATAACAGATGACGAGATGGAGTATCAATTCATCTATATGTGCATATACACCCGAGATGACCTCCCCATATGGCGGATTAGGACAAGAATGGACCCCCCTTGGATTTCTGACGAGCTCATGATATCCTTGTAGTCAGCCTATCGAGGTGCCGCACGTGAGCTTCACAGGGAGGATGCCGTCGTGATTTTATATATTGCAATTCGTCTTTGAACGTTTTTGTTGCCAAGGTGAAACCGTGAATCAATGACATGCTTAAACACCTCTTCACGGAGTACGTACTTATCATCTCTCGTCCATTCTTGGACTACTAGATCACCTTGTCCGCACCCCACCTTCTCCCTCTCCGCTATCCAGCACTACCATGTAATCAAAGAGAATTAATATAAAAAAAAGGTCACCAGTTTGGGACCATTGGTACATGCATTCCAGGTGAATGATGGACTTCGTTAACATTAGAATTCACATAAACAACAATAAAAACAAAATAAATTGATAAAGTGCCAATGATTGTATTCCGTTCCAAATTTTACAGATATCTCGAGTAGGCTGTTGCTCATGCTGTTGTTCATTGATGTCTTGGACTAGGAGGTTGTTTGTGGTGAAGCTCTCACGTGGGGCCCCCCGTTGAAGCTACTTGGGTACCACCTAATGTAAGCTTATCCGTGCCGAGCCTCTACCAACAGAAGATCAACACCGCCTGCTGCTTCGGGCATGAGTGACACAGCTCGCCAGGTCCACAATTCGGCCTCCGACCCCCAAGCTATCAACCAGCAGTATCGCCCAGCGACGGGAGCTGCGAAATCCGCCAATTTTCCATCATCTCGAGAGAAAGCTCAGCCTTATCTTTTGCGAGTTCTTCTCAAAATTTCTTCATCTTTCCGACTCGTCTAGGCGATTCCTGATTTGATTTTTTTTTTCTTTTTCCCCTGCCTTTTTCTCATCAGAACTCCAGTTAACTAGTTCAATTTTATTCTAAAACCCCCAGTTTCATCGCTCCTCGGTTTCCTCAGCAAGTTGATGATCATTTACTCGCCTCTGGTCGGGATTTCGCGATACAAGCTCATACAAACGAGATTCGCCATCTCTGCGCGAGAGTTTCGTTAGTAAACCTGCCAAGGTGAGTACTCAATTCATCTCGGCCACTAGGAAGATTTCTAACCGGCCACTTAGGTTTAACGAGAGCTATCAGCTACTCTACACGCTCTTCACCCCTCCAATCTATACTTCTCATTAGCGGGGGACGCGTCCAAAGGGCATCATAGCTGCTCCATTACACCAGCAGTGATAACCTACAGAGACAAGATCTCTGCCGGACCGAGACCAAAGCTTCAACTTTAAAAGGGTAATTTGGACCGTCTTCCTAACGAGGACGCCCTGCTGTCTGCACCAAAAACCGATCCAAGCTCCCCTTCTCAGCTCCAACCAAGATGTCTACCATAACCCCCAACGCGCTGCAGAGCCAGCGCCCGCCCATCATCCCCAAGCCATTCAATGCCAACCAGCCCCCCACAATTCGTCTTTACCCTCTGTCCAACTACACGTTTGGCGTCAAGGAGACCCAGCCCGAGGAGGACCCGAGTGTCATGGCTCGCCTTAACCGCCTCGATGAGCATTACGCGAATCACGGCCTGCGTCGTACTTGCGAGGGTATTCTCGTGTGCCATGAGCACAATCACCCCCACATCCTGATGCTTCAGATAGCCAACGCCTTCTTCAAGCTGCCAGGAGATTACCTGCGCCCTGACGACGATGAGATCGAAGGCTTCAAGGCCCGCCTGGACGAGCGCCTCGCGCCCGTGGGCAGCATCGGTGAGGGCGAGAAGCCGTGCGACTGGCAGATTGGTGACTGCCTCGCCCAGTGGTGGCGCCCCAACACCGAGACCTTCATGTATCCTTTTGTCCCGGCTCACATCACTCGCCCGAAAGAGTGCAAGAAGCTGTACTTCATCCAGCTTCCCGAGACCAGTAAGATTCTCTCCTTTTCCCCCATCTTCGCTCTTCCTTCTAACCATTCTATCTTGAACAAGAGGTCCTCAGCGTCCCCAAGAACATGAAGCTGCTCGCCGTCCCGCTCTTTGAGCTATACGACAACACTCAGCGCTATGGGCCCCAGCTCTCGGCGATCCCCCATCTGCTCAGTCGCTATAATTTCGAGTTCGTCGACGAGAACGGCAACGTCGTCGCCGCCACCCCAAGCGCCGGTTACGCCGGCGATGTCAAGCCCCAGATCAAGCATCTCGCTGGTGGCGGCGACGATGACGACGTCGACATGAACGCCGATGCCGTCAACGTCAAGCAGGAGAATGGCGTTCACAACTAGGCCTGCGGGAGGTTTCCCGGCCCCGTTGGATTTAGTTGGATCCTAATACGGTCGGTAATTACCGGGGTAATAACCACCACAATAACAGCATCGTCCTCTATCCTAACCAGCGCCTAAGACTGCGTAGAAGATGCTTGTAAGAAGTTGTTATCTGATTTTTTAAAGGGGGGAGGCCGCGCTTGGCCCATCATGATTCCCACCCAATGCCGTCTGGCAGGCAAATAGCCTCCAGTAATCTCGATTGATTTGATTAAAGATCGAATACGCAAACATGATAAGCGATATTCAGAGTCTTTTATGGAGGGAGGGAGGAAGGGAAGGGGGTTAAATGTAGCGGCCCATCTTGGCCGCGAAATATGTGTAATATAACGACCAAGTCGAACAGCAACACAAGATTTTTTAATTTATGATCAGTCCTGCAGTGGCACAAAGGACTGTTTTTGACACAAAAGTTTCTAGCTGTCGCGCGTTGAGTGAGCATAACTTTTTTTCTTCTCTCTCTTGTCGAGGGCTATCAAACAAATTACTCTTCCACGCCCCAAAACAAAATAAAATGATTAACACCGCTTCTGATTCTTTACATATGTCACCTCAAAGGATCTACCATGACTGTTCTTTTTTTTTTTTTTTTCTTCTAGTATTCTTTTTTTGGGGGTTGGGGGGGGGGGTGGTTATTTTTACCCCCTGACCTGCTGATCCATACACTCACTCCCTTTAAAACATTCTTGCCAAACCAGCTCTCTTTTACCTGCTGATGATTATTTCATAGCAATCAATACGCAGCTAGATCGGTAAGTTGGGTTTATTTAGTAGTTAAAACAAAAGGAGGCTTGGTTGGATATTTTTGAAGGACAGAGTAATTACGAGTTGGAAAGTTAGGATTGGAGTAAAAAATAAAAAATAAAAAACATGTTCAGGCCGAAGAGAAGAATTCAAAACTATAAAATCGAGGGGCCTGCTTCACTTCTTTATAATTACTCACAGCTTGTATAGGGCGCCTCAGAATACGTATCTTGCTCCAAATTAAAAGCATCTGACGACTCCCTCGTCAAACACGCCCGGCGCGCAGACTCAAGCTGCCTTCTCACCCTGTATGGTAGCCACCACCTTTCTCGTATGCTTCTGCGCTCTGAATTCCAGATACCAAATCCCTTGCCACGTGCCGGTACACTGTTGATGATTTTTCCCAACTCATATCAGCATTTATTTTTTTCCCCTATTCCCCTCAACTCTTCGGTTCGATCTTCCCTCCAAAAAAAAAACAAAAACCAACTTACCAACTTCCCATCCTTGATAGGAATAGTCACGCTCGCTCCGATCAGAGCACTCTTTACATGAGCAGGGAGATCATCCGGCCCTGTTTCCCCCTCACCGTTTTAATATACAACTTTTCACACCCCCTGTCGCATTGCCAGGAGCCGGGTTCACTTATACATACCCTCGCACGTATGTCGGTAAATCTCCTCCCCGTTCGGTCCGGCCTCGGGAACGATCCGATCGAGCGTGTCGCTCATGTCCGCCCTCACATCCTCGTCCCAGTTCTCGTTTAGCGATAAAGCGCAGGAGGTGTGCTGGATGAAGAGGTTGAGCAGGCCCACTTTGTACTGGCGGAGTTCGGGCTGGAGCTGAGAGACGACCAGGTCGGTTACGAGGTAGGAGCCGCGGGATTTGGCGGGCAGGGTTATGTGTTTTTGCGTCCACATTGTCACTGCGGTGTGGGACGACGTGTAGGAGCGAGGGTTAGGGGAATGCTGCGGGGAAGGGTAAAAGGAGAATGGGAGGGTGAAGAAGAGGTAGTGGAAGAGTGAAGGGAAAAAGGAGACGACGAGCAGGAGGATTAAGGCTAAGGTGGTTAGGGGTGAGAGAGTGGTGGTGGTGGTTGATTTTGTAGTTTTGCTGACAGGAGACGGCGGAGGAGGAGGAGGAGAAGAAGAAGAAGAGCGAGCTGGTTTGTCGGAGAGGTTGTCGAGTTCGATTTCGTCGGATGGTGGTGATGAGGATGAGGGAGACATTTTGAGAGTGGGGGGATTGGAGAATGGGAGTTGGCGGGGCTACGAGGTTTCCTAAAACGTCATTTTAGGAATTGCCAAGAGGGAGCTTTGATGGTGGGGTAGCAGTAGGATTTAGAGATTCATTCAGGTACTGTACTGTACATACATACATACAAACGCTGATGTACGGAAGAGCTATGTTGATTTGTAATTAGACATGGGGTAACGGGTTCAAAGGTGTGTTCTATTCTTGTATGTATCAATTGCTATGGCGTTTGGAGGTTAGGGTAGGTTAGTTTATCATTGCCACATGTCAAAAGTTCTTTTGCTTCCAGGATGGTGATGGATCGACAGCCTACCCGGCCCGGAGAGAGCTGAATGTGTGCCTGAACGTGAGATCTGGGCCCGTAATTGTCCCATGCAGGTTATTATTTCTTTTCAAAATCATCTTCCCCGCAAATTCAGACAGGAGACATGAAGATATGCATATATTATCGTCTTACAGAAAAGCGTATACTCGCTTGATTGAAGCTGACAAACCTCTTGTCGTCACAGCCATCTCCACTGCTGTTCGACGAGGTTCCAGTGGATGGAAAGGATCGGTGGGGTTGAAAGCTCAGAGCTCCGAATTCGGGTGGAGCTCTTCGTTGTCGCGGTATCTGTTTGTTATCAGAATACCTCGTTGTGGCACCCAAAGTCCGCAGTACCACTAGTCTCGGACTTAGCGCTGGTGACCTCACCACTTCACCCGCCAAAACTGCATGCAGCTTAGCGGTACCCGGGAAGCCCCTTGTAAACTCGGAAGCGGGAACGGCATCGCAGGAGTTCACAGCGCATTCGATCTGCTGACAATTGAGAATTGGTTCCATAGTCTCCATCGCCGCCGTTCTGCCTTTTTTTTATTTTTTTATTTTTTTTATTCCTCCTCTTTTCTCTTATCCATCCCACATTTCCTTCTTCTAATTTTTGTGATCTGCATTGCGTGGAAAGGGTCACGAGCGGAAAAGAGAATCAACATTGTCTTGTTTTTCCTCTTTCCTTCGCCTTGTCGCAAAGTCCTCTTTTGTTTGTTGTTGTTGTTGTCGTTGTTTGTTCTGTGCAAAAAGGCAGATCCCGGATCTATAAAAACTACCATCCAACGTCATCCTGTCGATCTTGAACCAAACCTCCAACCTTTCGAATCCTTTCGCGCGTGAACATCTCCCTCCAAACCGAACAATCTCTGCTATGACTTCGCTGCCCGAGATTCCGAGGAGGTAATAAATACTATCTGAGCCGATGGCGGAGGGAATGGCTCGATTCTTTGGCAGCGGCGGCGGCGGGTCGCAAAAGCCCATATTCGAGACGGGGTCGTTCACCGGATACCATTCCACTCCGGTCGAATCACTTGGGACCGGATACTTGAGCGCGGCGCAGACCGCTAAACAAGCATTCTGTGGAAACGAGGAGGGATGGGGCCCATTGAGTCCAATCCGATATGACTTCACGCCTTGTTTTATCGATGTCTGGGTGGCCAGCGTCGCTGCTTTTGGGATTATTCTTGGGTCGATTGCAGTATGGTGGTTAATAAAGAAAAAGACTCCGGGTCCTGTGTCGAAGGATTGGCATTTCTGGACGAAGCAGGTAGGTTTTAATTGCCCGCGAGAAAGAAAAAAAATAATAATAAGAAGGGACAATGCGCTGACTCTGCGCCGTGTGCTTAGATCATCCTTGGTCTCATCATAGCCGATGTTGCGGTTCAACTGGCCTTTCAGATCATCGCGTACCGAGATATTTGGTATGGTGACTTCAGAGTTTACACGACTGTCGCGACGATAGTGTCTCTGTTTGTGGTTTTCACGATCCAATGGCTCGAGCACTCTCGACTTCGCAACGCAAACGGCGTCGTCCTGTTCTACTGGCTACTGCTTCTCATATCGTTGGCTGTCAAGCTCCGGTCTCTTGTCTCGCAAAAGATCTACGAGCAAAACCTGCCGTACTTCATTACATATTCCGTCGGCCTGGGGCTTTCAGTCGTTGAATTCTTTTTCGAGTGGTTATGGCCCAAGAAGAATTCTTCGTACGAGGCGCTTGTAGAGGAGGACGAATGCCCCGTTGAATATGCCACCATCTTCTCGCGTCTCACGTTCTCATGGCTCACGCCGCTGATGAAATACGGTTATTCCACCTTCCTCACCGAGGACGATCTTTGGGCGCTGGCAAAGAGCGATACGACCAAGACCACGGGCTCAGCGTTTGGGGATGCTTGGGAGAAGCAACTCGCCACCAAGCAGCATCCGTCTCTCTGGGTGTCGCTCTTCCGGGCCTATGGTGGACCATACATCCTTGCTGGCTTCTTCAAGATCGGCAACGACGTTTCTCAGTTCATTCAACCCCAGCTCCTGAGATATCTTATCTCTTTTGTTCGATCTTACGGAGAGGGTCAAGAGCCTCAGCCGGTCATCAAGGGCGCGGCAATCGCCTTGGCAATGTTTGGCACTGCCGTTTTCCAGACCACCATGATCCACCAATACTTTCAGCTGGCGTTTGTCACTGGCATGAGAATAAAAGGAGGTCTCACTGCGGCTATCTACAAGAAGGCGCTGAAGCTCTCCAACGAAGGGCGCAAGAGCAAGTCAACAGGAGACATTGTGAATTACATGGCCGTCGACGCCCAGCGTCTTCAGGATCTCACCCAGTTCGCCCAGCAGCTGTGGTCTGCGCCCTTCCAGATCATCATCTGCATGGTGTCGCTTTATAACCTGGTGGGATGGTCCATGCTTGCAGGAATCGGCGTCATGATCATCATGATTCCCGTCAACGGCCTGATTGCGAGGTTCATGAAGAACTTGCAAAAGAAGCAGATGAAGAACAAGGATGCCAGAAGCCGTTTGATTGCCGAGATTGTTAACAACATGAAGAGCATCAAGCTGTATGCCTGGGGAGCCGCCTTCATGAACAAGCTCAACTACATCAGGAACGACCAGGAGCTGAAGAATCTGCGCAAGATCGGTGCCGGTCAAGCATTTGCCAACTTTACTTGGTCCTCGACTCCATTCTTGGTGTCCTGCTCCACCTTTGCCGTGTTTGTGTACACCGGCGATCGCCCCCTCACGACTGACATTGTCTTTCCCTGCCTTGCGCTTTTCAATCTCCTCACGTTCCCTCTTGCGGTCTTGCCAATGGTAATCACCTCCGTCATCGAGGCTACCGTTGCCGTTGGCCGCCTTACTTCCTACCTGACCGCCGAGGAGCTGCAGGCTGATGCAGTCGTTCTGAAGCCACCTGTTGAGGACGCTGGAGAGGAGACTATTAGCATTCGCGATGCCACGTTTTCATGGAACCGCCACGAGAATAAGACAGTCCTAAACGACATCAACTTTACTGCGCACAAGGGAGAGCTTTCCTGCATCGTCGGTACGGTTGGCGCAGGCAAGAGCTCCTTTTTGCAGAGCATACTCGGCGATCTATGGAAGGTAAAGGGCCACGTTCAGGTTCATGGCAATGTTGCCTACGCCAGCCAGACGTCCTGGATTATGAACGCCACCGTTCGTGAGAATATTGTCTTTGGCTATCGTTATGACTCGAGTTTCTACGAGAGGACGGTTAAGGCTTGTGCCTTGCTCGACGACTTTGCTCAGCTGCCCGACGGCGACGAAACTGTTGTTGGCGAACGCGGTATCTCGCTCAGCGGTGGCCAAAAGGCCCGTGTTGCGCTCGCCAGAGCTGTCTACGCGAGAGCAGACATTTACCTTCTCGATGACGTTCTGTCAGCAGTCGACTCGCACGTTGGCCGTCACATCATCAACAATGTTCTTGGTCCAAAGGGTCTGCTCGCTTCCAAGACTAGAATCCTGGCTACTAACTCTATCCCGGTTCTGGTCGAGTCTGACTACATCTGCATGCTGAAGGACGGCGAGATTACCGAGAAGGGGACCTATCGTCAACTCATGGCGATGAGGGGACTTGTCTTTGATTTAATGAGAACCTATGGCCAGAATGAGTCGAATGGAACCTCGCCCGATCTCTCCCCCGAAGGGAGCGATAGCGAGTCCTCAACCGTCATTGATGCCGAGGGAAGCAACAGCCAAGAAAAGGAAGACATGGAAGAGGCCCAGGAAGGACTGAGCACGCTTCAGGCAATTAAACCGGGACCCGGAAGCTCGTCTCTCTCAGCACCAAAGCCTAGAACCGGTAGTATGCACACGTTGAGACGTGCCAGCGCCGCCAGCTTCAACGGTCCCAGGGGCAAACTCTCAGATGAGGAGAACCCGTCCAGCAAGACCAAGCAGTCCAAGGAATTCTCTGAACAAGGCAAGGTTAAGTGGTCTGTCTATGGTGAATACGCCAAAACGGCAAACATTTGGGCCGTCATTGTTTACATCTTTACGCTCATCGCTGCTCAGTCGGCTGGAATTGGTAAGTTACTGTTTTCATGTTGAAAAACCTTTCGTAATTCCTCCGTTTCGCTTCGAGTTGGGTACTCTCGAGAGACTTTCGCAAGTCTCCCTTTCGGCCACGCCATGGACCCCCATCGTCGCACTGCTCACCGCCCTCGATGATCTTCATGCGCGTCAATATTTTGACTTTGATTGAAGTGGCAATAATCCATACATAACCGTGTCTATCCGTCCAGCGCTGCCTCCCCCGTTGATGGAGATACACAGCATCGCTAACCTCTCGTGTCCGTATTTTAGGTGGAAGCGTATGGCTCAAGAACTGGGCCGAACACAACACCAAGGCAGGCGGGAACCCCGACGTTGGGAAATATCTCGGCATCTACTTCGTGTTTGGCATCGGCGCTGCCGCCCTCACGGTGATGCAAACTCTGATTCTGTGGATCTTTTGCTCGATCGAGGTATGTGCTTGCGGTGGTGGTGAAAGTTGCGAACCAGAAATCCCGCGAGAACCCCACGCTCACAAGACAAATGAATGGTTCGCATAGGCATCTAGAAAGTTGCACGAACGTATGGCGACAGCCATCTTTAGGTCACCCATGTCCTTTTTTGATGTGACACCGGCCGGTCGCATCCTCAACAGATTTTCAAGGTTAGCTTCGCTCTCTTATTCTTAACCTTCCTACCTCGGCTCGGTTTTCTTCATCTTGGTGAGCGGTAGCACAGGACAACTCGAGTGGCTGCTTGGCTTCAAGAGTGCAGGAAGCACGGGAGACGTTGTGCACCTCTGCTGTCACGTATCATGCGGTTTTAATTTCCTCAATGGGACGGGCTGGGCGGTAATGCTAACACCAATCACACTTTACACAGTGACATCTATCGAGTGGACGAGGTGCTCGCCCGAACATTCAACATGCTGTTCGTCAACCTCGCCAAGTCTGGCTTCACGCTGGTGGTCGTGTCCGTTTCGACCCCTGCCTTTGTCGCGTTGATCATCCCTCTGAGCGTGATGTACATTTGGATCCAGAGATACTACCTGCGCACATCTCGTGAGTTGAAGAGATTGGACAGCGTGAGCCGCAGTCCCATCTATGCGCACTTCCAGGAGTCTCTTGGCGGCATCTCGACGATCCGGGCGTACCGTCAGCAAAACAGGTTTGAGCTCGAGAACGAGTGGCGCGTTGATAACAACCTGCGGGCCTACTTCCCCTCTATCAGCGCCAACAGATGGCTCGCGGTCAGGCTCGAGTTTATCGGTGCCGTGGTCATCTTGGCAGCCGCCGGATTCTCGGTCATCTCGGTCGCCAACCACAACGGGCTGACGGAGGGCATGGTCGGCTTGGCCATGTCTTACGCGCTGCAGATTACTACTTCCCTCAACTGGATCGTTCGCCAGACGGTCGAGGTGGAGACCAACATTGTTTCGGTTGAGCGCGTGCTAGAGTATGCGCGGCTGCCCAGCGAGGCGCCCGAGATTGTTCACCGCAACAGGCCACCCGTTAGCTGGCCCTCGCGTGGCGAAGTCGAGTTTTCAAACTACAGCACTAGGTATCGCGAGGGCTTAGATCTTGTGCTCAAGAATGTCAACTTGGATATCAAGTCGCACGAGAAGATTGGCGTCGTAGGACGCACGGGAGCCGGCAAGTCCTCGTTGACCTTGGCGCTGTTCAGGATCATCGAGGCGGACACTGGTAACATCAATATTGACGGCTTGAATACTTCAAGCATTGGTCTGTTGGACCTCAGACGGCGATTGGCAATCATCCCGCAGGATGCGGCTCTCTTTGAGGGTACGATTCGGGATAACCTCGACCCGGGTCACGTTCATGATGACACCGAGCTTTGGAGTGTTCTTGGTAAGTCTTTTTTTTTTTTTATGCCCTTTCGTTTCCCCACCCTGCTGAGTGTTCACATGGGCTTGTTCCAATTTGTTCAATCAGTTCACCCCATTTAATTCTCGTTGGATGATGACGAGTACAGTGAGACTAATAAAGTGCGTATCTAGAACATGCCCGGCTAAAAGACCATGTTTCCTCCATGGAAGGTGGTTTGGAGGCAAAGATCCATGAAGGAGGTAAGCTCTTCCAATTTCTTCTCTTCATCTCCGTATCTCCGTTTTCTCTTCATTCGCATCCACACACAGGCGCGCGCACATGGGAATTCCGTTCTTACGGTTTCCTTCGGCTTTTCTCTCTCTCACTCTCTCTCTCTCCATTTGTGTAACGTCGTAATTTTTGTTTCTTTTTCCTTTGGTTGCCCGCTCTTCGGCATGATGGCGGCGCATTCGCGGCTACTTGCATGAAAGGTGGTTGTAATGGTGTGCGTCGTGGTGTGTGTGTGTGGTCTGGCGCGTTTCTGCCACACACCCCACATATGATGCCTCATTTTTGGGTGGTCACTCTGCCAAGTCGACTCAAAGTCACTCCCCTTTCCGGAAGGCTTGGTCCCGTTTTTTCATTTTTGTCATGGAACCGAGCAGGCAGGCGGTCATGAAGAAGGAAGGGTGGGAAGGATGGGATTTGGGTCGGCTTGGTCCTTTTTTACATTGTCATGGCCACACTACACGATATCGGGAATCCCCTGCATGATCACCGATACATTGCATAATGGGGTTTGACCTGTCGTTTGTCGTTGCGTCGAGGAGAAAAGCAAGCCGGCCGGATTCCGAGAGGGTTACTCTCGGTTTACTTGCTTTTTCTGTCGTTGTTTTACCCATCTCTGTTACTCTCCTAGTCACCAACCCTCACGGTATCTTCCGCTGCTTTTTGCGCTGGCACACCCGCGAGTTGCAGGGAAGCCAATTGGCATCACGCACATCCACGTTATACTAATACATTCATGCTATAGGATCCAACCTCTCCCAAGGACAGCGGCAACTTGTCTCGTTGGCGAGAGCAATGCTGACGCCCTCCAACATCCTTGTGCTCGACGAAGCTACGGCAGCAGTTGACGTCCAGACGGACGCGATGCTGCAGACTACGCTGAGGAGCCCACTGTTTGCTAACAGGACTATTATTACCGTCGCGCACCGGATCAATACCATCTTGGACTCGGATAGGGTTGTAGTGCTAGAGAAGGGCGAAGTGGTCGAGTTTGATAAGCCCAAGGAGTTGATCAAGCGGAGGGGAGTGTTTTGGGGGCTTGTGAAGGAGGCTGGGTTGTTGGAGGATGGCGAGGAGTAGAGAAATGGGTTAGGGAAAGATGGGTAAGGGAAAACGGACGGAGTGAGATGCTTTGGGTGGGGGCGGGGTGGGAGGTTGGAGAAGGCCAACAAGCGAAAAGGTATTTTTAGAATGGGATGTTATGTGGATCGGTGGGTATGGATTGTGTGTGTGTTTAGGTGTGCGTGAATGAGAAATAGGAAGGAAATATGTATATTTGATGGCTATGTTTTTGGGTGTAAATTATTTGATGATGCAGATATCAAGATTGACATGATAATTTAGTACGATGAGGGAAAGAAAAAGGGGGAAGGCCACATGTGTTTCTAGATCCTTTACGAAATCTCGAACTGATCACCTCCTAGTCCCAGAGAATCCATCCTATGGTTCGTTTTCAAAACCTGTTGGAAAGTCTGAGGAGAAGACGGGGGATTGGTGGGAATTTGTGTTTGGACCCTTGCTGACCGGTTCGCTCTTCACCCAGTTTCATGACTTAGTTGGGGCACCTTTAGTTGTGTCACCAGAGCTAACAAGAAGTGCGTGACGTGTGTGACGGCGTCCTAGCATCTCAAGATATCAGGTTTCTGGCATGATTTTTACCTGCGGATATCTACAAAAGGTAATCATCTAAACTGATGGGGCCTCATCCTGAACAGAGTAAGAGAGAAGGAGGATCCGGGTGTAAATAATCGTCTTTGTCAAAAGTCACTCAGGCACCAGGAAAAGTAGAGAGCAAAAGTAACGACTTTGTAGATACAGTGTATATACATAGATGCGGATACCTCTTAGCTAAACAGTCCGAGCCACTTGGCTGCTGCTTGGTGAGTGGTTTCTGTCAAGTCAAGATCCAAGTTATTCGGACTTGGATCCCCACTAGAGATCAGTAGCACGTTTTGAATAGCTTCCATCAGCCACCCAGCTTGACGACGGCGTGGAATATCTCACCCACCCACCCACCCACCCACACAGACACACACACACACACACTCCACCAGAGACCTTCGCAACAAAGTATCAACCAAGCATGTTCGACGCCGAGAGAAACCTCCAGCCCTATCTGACCTGACATGTCACCAACATCCTGCCTGGCATCTCTTCCCCCCCCCCCCCCCCGCCTCCTCTCTGTCTCTCTCCATACGTGACAAGCCAAAATCTTCGGACCTGTTCCCTTTCCCTCCGACAACCAGATCCTTCTCGAACCCATTCTTTAACCGCCGTGGCGTCGCCAGCGCCTCCCTCTCTCTATCCTGTACGACATAAAACACACACACAAACACACGCAGTTTATGTAAACTCCACAGCAATAAACCCCATCTAGTTACTGTTGGTGGGGAGGGGGAAGAGGAGGGGGAGGCGGTTTCATGGTTTCGAGAGAGGCTATCAACGGCAACTTTCGGAGGTCAGTATTCCGCACTCAATTATTTAAAATACCTAGTCTAAGCACTAGTGTAAGGTTTTTTTCTTGGGTAATTTTTTTTTTTTTTTGGGCTGTGTGTAGTCCGGTTTGTTGTAACACTAAAAGAAAGTTTATGTGTGTATTATCCGAAAACTGGGAAGCGAGGAGGAGGAGGGGGGGGAGGGGTTTGTTTGTACTACTACTACATACAGGCACAAAGTCGCACATGTGTACGCACACAACACACCTGGTACCGAGATATTGGTTCGGTGGCTGAGGCCGAGAGTTCCTGGTTTTGTTTTTTTCTTTGAAAACTGTACTAATATCGCTTTCCGATTTTAATGCCGATGAGACAGACCGGTGAGCATACCAGACTGTCGGGTTTCCTTGCCGATGCCAAATTATGAGACAACCGGTCAGTCGACGTGTCTCATGGCGACCATCTTGGTTCGACGAGAGACATGATATCAGAAAAACAGGCATCACAACATACCCTGCAACGTTGCCAAAACTCCATCTTCTTCTTCGCCTCCCTCAGCCATACGTACATACCCCCCTTTTCAGGCGCCTAAAGAAAACCCACCCTGTACTCTTTTTTTTTTTTTTTTTTGTATCCCAGCCCTATTCGCAAGGCGCACCCCAAAAACCGACCCCTTGAACGCCACTATCAAGCCATAAGCCCCATCACCATGAAGAAATGTTCCGTCCAACATGGAAATCCACTCACACTAGGTAGGTACGATACAACCATCACATCCACCACATCAACAACATGGGTTAATAACCATAATAAAAAAATAAAAAATAAAAGGCCCTAATGCAAAGTCTAATCACAAACTTCACACCCCCCCCTTCCCCCTTCACCCCCTCTTCAACTAGTGGCGTCCAACTTTTCATGATCAACTTTTGTCTTTCCCAACCTGACGGGTCCTGAATTACCACCCTTTTTTTTTTCACGTGTAAACATCCCGTCATCGTTTGATAATAGCGTCCTTCTTTCCCCAAAAAGAAAAAAAAACAAAACACTTAGCTCCTCCTTCCTGAAGTCCCAAGCCTCCTTCCAAAAATTTAGCTCCCTTTTTTTTCAGTCAACTAACAAAAAATCCATGTTTGGGATCCTTTTAGCGCAAAGCACATGCGCCTTCCGAGCGCTCGTCATTTCTGCATCCTTTTTTTTTTTTTTTTTTTTTTTTTTTTGTGATTTGTTTTTTTTCGTCTTTCTTCAAGTTAGTTTTGTTGCTTTATCACATCTCGAATTTATTTATTTATTTATTTATTTTTTACCAACTCTAAACCTTCCAAAACTTGCTTATACCTATGTTTCTTATTCCCACTTTCTATGGAATAGAATAATGCATGTACCTGTCTTCAACTAACTTTTGCCCCCCCCCCTGATGTGAGAAGTTTATAGTTGTACCAGATTCCCGGGGATCTCCAAGATATGGTATCTTGAATGCGTCTGCTCGTGGCTCTTGTAATTATCATATCAGATTTCATACCTACTTCGTAACCCCTCCTTTCCCCCTCCCCAATACCCCAGACGGTTCTTCTCCCACAAACTAGTAATTTATGCAGGATAGTGGATTAATCACGACTGTAAAGTAAAAAGAACATCAAAACAAAGATTCCTTTTTCGACTGCGCCACTTCCATCCATCTAGAGAAGCTTGGGGAAACTATTTCACCCAACCCTCTGTGCCACGCTCCCTGCCTCTGTGCCACGCTCTCTGCCTCTCCATATACGTTAAATCAAAGAAATACATGAGCTACCTGAGGATTCAAAAACAAGTAATGATGGACCAATCTTGCCAAATACTATAAGGAATGGAGTTGGGAAAAACGCAGAAAAAAGAATTCATATCAATAAACAATTACCAATTACCCCCCCGCCCCCCCCCCCTCCTCCCCCGCGCCAAAGAAAGAAGAAAAAAAAAGAAAAAAAAAGAAAAGAAGAAAAAGACAAGTGAGGTAACAAAACCCGAATTGCCAATAGGCACACCAGTACATACAAAAACTGTTTTCCATCAAAAACCTTTTTTTTCCCCTCCCCATCGTTCGTTGTGTGTCAATCAAGGTACACACACCTACCTTACGTATATTATTATCAAACGTCACCAACCACTACACCACTTCACACACCACTTCACACCACCAACCACCAACCCGACCCCCCCCCCTCCCTTCCGTTTCCATCTATCTACTGTCGGTCCTCACCCAATCAACCAAATCAATTTAAAATCTCATCTGTGTGATCTATGTGTGTAAATGTTATGTGAGACATATAAAAATCTAATAATTTTTTTTTTAAAAAAAAATTTCGGGGTCCCCCTTCCTTTTTTTTTTTTTTTTTTTTCTTTTCCATTCTTCCTCCTCCTCCTCCTCCCCCCTTGCATTCCTCAGATATCCCCCCCCCCCCGGTCCCCTTCGCTTCCTCTCTCTCACACCCCCCTCGTGAGCAAACTCGTGACCTACAGTTCATGCCGTGTATCCCCACCCAACCCCAACATTAATATTAATATTAAAAAAAAAAAAAGTTTAATATATACTGTGACGGATACGTTATACCGTTTATTACCGTAGTAGTATAGTTGAATAAACTGCGCCTTTCTCTTTTTTTTTTTTCTTTTTTTTAATATCCCCCCACAAAAAAAAAAAAAGGTTTCATCAAAGCTTCCGAATGGGCTGGTAGGCTGGTAGGCTGGGGGGTTCATGTAGGGTTCTTTTTTCATTTTTACTCATGTTTTGTTTGCTTGGATAAAGCTATAATGTACCAAATAAAACAAGGGAAAAAAAAATATTAAAGCCAATTTTTTTTTTGTTTTGTATAAAATACAAAAGAAAAGGGAGGGGGGTTATTATTCCCGGTGGTGTGTGTGTGTGTGTGTGTGTGTGTGTATGTATGTGTGTGTGTGTGTATGTATGTGTGATTGAGGATGCGTGATGGGAATTGTCACAATAAAGTAATTATGAAAAAATAAAAAGTGAAATGTAAAACATTCACTCACTCACTAATTATCTAAAAACTGCTGTCTGTGTCTTAGTGGACGAACTTGTTTATTTTACTAATTATTTTTTTATTATTATTTTATTATTATTATTATTATTATTCCCCCCAAAAAAGACAGGTTTTTAGGTTGGGAAAAATTGACGCTTTATTATTATCGAGCAAAAAAACTAACTTTTCAATAATTGTTTTTGGAAGTTCTGTCTGTCTGTACCTTGTTTGCATCATCATCATCATCATCATCTCTCTCTCTCTCTTTTTTTTTTTTTTTTTTTTTTTTTTTTCTCTCTCCAACCATCAAAGTTAATACATACCTCAAGCTTCCATTGCTTCCGAGTTTATTGATCAGGGTACGCTTCCCTCCCCCCTCTCCCCCCCGCGGTACCCTTCTTCCTTCTTCTTATGATTCTTTCCCGCTTTGACACGCAACCCCGGACAATGCATGTCAGATAAACGACCTCTTGTTGATGCAAAAAGCTGTGCAACGTGGGCCATTTTAGACGACGAACGGAAACTTTGTGCCATGCTGACTGACTGACATGACCATGAAAAATGCGGGGAGGAGGAGGGGGGGAAGAGGGAGCCATGGAACCAAAACCCCATGTAAACGGGAAAGGGGGCATGGGAAAAAAAAAAAGGTTGGTTCCAAAAATGTGAATCATTGTCCCAAAGTTGCAAAAGATCCGGAACGGTTCAAAAAGCAAAAGCAAGCAATCAATCAAGCAAAGCACTCTGCAGTTGTGCAGTGCATGCGAGCTCGAGCTTTGAGCTCGGGTTACACATGGCTTTTTTTTGCCAAGCCCGCTTGCCGCTTACCATTGCACCTACACAGTACTGTATATACTACAAAACAAAACCCTGGCCTTTTTTTATTTTAGAGGATCCTGAAAAGAAAAAAAAGAAAAGGGGGCGGGGGGATCATAGGTTGAATGGCTTGTACCGAAGCCATGGATGAAAAGTGAAGGCGTTTCTGATTTTCTTGCTACCTAAAAACAAAGTGGCTCATCAAAAGACCGACACTTCGGACTTTTGAGTTTGAACATTGCGAAGAGGAAAAGAGCTAGTCTAGCTAGACACCTAGAATAGCAGATTCATCAGCAAACTAAACTTGATTCAATTTGGTTTTTAAATGGTCGATATCCGCTTATTTCACAAATGGCCAACAAGTGTAACCCCCTACCTACACACACCACAGTACTTGTATGGAACACATGGAGGGGGGCCACGATAAGCGAAGGCGTCAGCACTGTCGGCTGTTTCTATTCGCGGCACAGCAAGACAAGGGCGGATCCTGAACCTTCCGAACGTGTGCTCGAAAGAGAACGTGGAGGGTTTCATGGGAACGGTTGCTTGTGTGGCACAACTCAGTGAGGTGATGGAAGGGCGGCGTGTCTTCTTCCCCCCCCCCCCAGGATTCGCGAAACGCCCCTGAACCGCAAACCCGCAGACTGGAAATGCCATGTGAGACTGAGAACTGCTAAACTTGGTCCACGGCCTTGCAGGTTAGATAGATGGCCCCCTTCCAAGCTGGAGATGCAGTTTTCAAGAGAAGTAGGTAGGTATGCACATACAAGTTAGAATCCTCCTCTCGCGTCAGGTTACCAGCAGGTCGGTAACAAACGTAATAAAACCGAACCAGCACAACACAACACAGCACAACACAACACAGCACAACACAACACAGCACAACACAACACAGCACAACACAACACAGCACAACACAACACAGCACAACACAGCACAACACCAGCTCGAAAAAAAGCACCGAATCTCACCAAACAGATTGTCATTGTCCCTGGTGGAACTTTCCGGATAGTTAATAGCCAGCCACTGTCATTTGTGCGGGGCCAATCATCAGCTTCCATCTCATGCAACCAAAACTGAAAATGGGCAACAGTTGTCCGTATCGGTCCGGGAGGGTCATGTTGTGTTACACGAGCTTCTGGCCTGACGGCTGGCAGGACCGTTTCGGGTTCCAGCCCCAAAGAGGCTTAGGAGTATTAAGAAATGGCGGCGTTTTACTTGGACATGCCTTTATTATACTCATGGGTTTACATATGTGTCAATGCCCGAAGACGCATGTAGGTCATCGAGCGTCGTGGTGGTAGTGGTGGTAGTGGTGGTAGTGGTGGTAGTAGTAGTAGTGGTGGTGGTGGTGATGGTGGTAGTGGTGATAGTTGCGCGCAGTATTCAGGGGGGCCTAGATGTTTACGGCAAACCCCGCAAGGGCGGGATTGGCTGATCATTGCTCAAGGGATGGGTGTGGCAGAAGCTGATCCGGAGCCCATTGCCAGTTCTGATGTCGAGGGTAATTCGCTACCTGTGGTTGTGTAGTACAAGGAAGTGGTTGCATATAATTACCCCTTGCTGTTTTTAGTGTGTGCGTGTCTACCGTAAACTCTTTGCAGTCCAGTGTCCGATTCGACGTCACAAGGATTATTAGCTGGATTCTTCCGTGATTGTTGTGCGGATGGCCTGAAAGCCGCGAATCATTCCCGACAATACCGGTTGGTGGTGGCTGAGATTCCCAGAGGAGAGGGTAACAGCTAATTAGCGAGTAGCAGTAACCCGAGGCACTCGCAATTGCTTTTGGGGTTCAAGACCAGCCAGCAAGGTGTTATCGGTAGATGTGATGGATGTGGCATTAGGTATTATTATCGGCAAACAAGCCGACAGAATACGACTGTGATTTCTGTACCGTCCCTTGAGATTGTCTATCTGAAAAAAAAAAAAAAAAAAAAAAAAAAGAAAGACGACTGATCAGCGCTCGGCACCTGTATTGGGGGTCGGTCTGGGCTGCGGGCTGGGCAAGGCCCGTTCCGGGAATCTGGGTGCGCCAAATCGAGCCGACAGCTCTGGTCCTTGCGAAAAGTGAGTTGTCACTGATGAGACTGGCAGCTTTGATAGGAGCAGTGCGGAAAAGACACACCCACGTCAGACCTGCCGAGTCTGGCCCGTTCGTCCCCTTTCTTGCGAAACAAATAATCTTTAAAATCTCATCCCTCTGAATGGTTTAAGTCCGGGTTTGATCGGCAGTTGCGGGGTGTCCAGTACCAGAATTCAGCCAGACCATCGACCACGTATCCATGGATATGCAGCGGCAGAGGATGCATGTCATCTTGACTACGTTGATATATTAGTAATTATTTTGAGAGAGAGCGAGAGAGAGAGAGAGAGAGAGAGAGAGAGAGATACTACTGCGTTTGCTTGTGTCGGGTGCTTTTCCCGTCCCCGAACTTCAAAAAATGCATCTCCAGATTAAGTCACAAGAACAACCGGAGATGGCGGATCCAGAATATTTGTTACTGCATCTCCATGTGCAGGTTTGGACGTCGTTGTGGGAATATCATTGTTCAACTCGCCCATCTTTCGGGTACTTCTCCCGCAGAAACATCAGGTCAGGAAAATGAGATATCAGATCAGCACACATTTTCACCAATCCATCCCGCCTGCTCAGCGTCGTATTTGGGCCCTACCACATCGGCAAGAATCGAAACAATCAATTTTCGGGTCGGTATCTGTCTCTGCTCTCGTTTCTCCCCTTCTCCGTCTTGTCGTTTGAACTTGTCGAGATTTTGTGTTTGCCTGCATGTCCTTGCTGTCAAAAGACGTCATTGGCTGTCACGTAATCGAGGGGGTGTCATTAATGTCGCCCAACTCGTCGATCCGCAGATGCATCCCGTTACGCATGTTTGCCAATGAAAGAAGACCAAGCTCAACACAAAGCTTGATGGATGATGCCCAAAATGCTCCCCTTCCCCGAGGAGCTTCCATGTCTCGATGAACCGGGACCTGACTGGGTATTGTAAAAGATGGAAAGCGCGGGAAGCGGTGAGCCAAAAGTTGCAATGCTGCGTGTTTGTCTGTCTGCATCTTTTCGAGTCTGGCGGATTGGCCCTGATCAAAGTACCTCTTCTCCAAGTAGATCTCCGATTTACGACGCTCGGTTCAGGGGCACCAATGTACGTAAATCACCTTGGCACATCCAATGGCTTCATGCAGCAGCACAAAAACGCCAGACAAACAGATGCAGCCTACACAGTTTTTTTCCCAATCTTTGCCTTGAGCGAGCCGTGTAAAATGTCAAACGCCACATTGAAAACTCAGTCTCCTTGGCCAGCAGCTGTCTTTTTTTTTTTTTTTTTTTTTTTTTTTTTCCTTCGCAACACACTCCCTTGAGAGACGGTATGAGCCGGCTGCCAATGTCCGTTGGGAAAGGGAAAGGGAGCTTTGGTCAAAAATTGGTGAATTGAGTCTGCAAGCAACTAGGGTATCCCTGCAGATTTGGGGAGTGCCTGGAAGAGTGGCTCGTGCGTAATACCTTGGGAAGGCACCTTTGATGTAATGCAAGGATTGGTGGTTTCCATCCATCTCCCTATCTAGGTAATTCTTTCCAAATCAAAGTGAAATGCTCCATGATGAATGCCTGACCTTGACTCTTTCCGACATGGACCTGAGACGGCGGGGCGCGAAAAAAAAAAACCCCCCAGGCTAATAATCCTGAACGACATGGACGCCTTGGTATTTTTCTGCCTGGCATCGATGGTGGACTGCGTTTCGATACCGTACCGAGAAACCGTTTTGTATTCCGTATGTATGTCCACTAGACGGCGGTACGGGGCTGACAACGGCGGGCGGCAGTCTTGGTGGGGAGGGATGGATCATGGATGGCACCCACCCACCCGCAACGTGCAGTGCAGTGCAGGGCGAGATGCAAGGCCAACGGGACCGTTACCGTAAGTCATTGGCACGACACATGAGGTACTTATCGATACATGCGACGGCGATGCAACACAGCAGCACAACTCCCGTCGGTGGTCGGTGGTCGGTGGTCGACGGTCCACGGTCGACGGGACTCGACGTGGTGGGACCCCTCCCCCGTCTCTCTGCTTTGGGACTCAGGCAGGTATCCCGTACCACTGCTTGCTGCTGCTGCTGCTGCTGCTGCTGGCGAACGATAGATTGTTTGTGCAGCTGCAGACGATATGCTGAATACTCACTCACTCGTCCTCTAGGCATGGGGGGGGAGGGGGCCATGGAGAGAGAAGCCGATCATTTCTATAATTTACTGCCCGCCTCCTGTCCGCAATTCCCACATTGGTTTCTCACTTCTTTTATTTTGGTATAGCGAGTTTGTGATGGCTGCATGAAGTGCCAACATCCTTCGTTCCCTGGACCAACGACATTCGTTCACCCACCCACACCCACCCTGTCCGCACATCACGCTCCTCTCAACCGGGCAGCCGGGTCAGTCTCCTGGTTTTTGTTTGTTGGTTGCTGTCATATCCTCGACTCGGCACAAGCACCAAAAAAAAAAAAAAAATCTAAAAAATAACAAAAAAAAGCTGCATATCGAGCGGCATCTCTGTATGGGATCTATCGATTTCTGAAACCGGCTTTATCATCAACAACAAAAACAAACAACAGCGCCAACATCTCATAAGTAGCAGCAAAGCCATCAACGGCACTCTTCGCGATTATCCATATGATCTGACCGAAACACTCTCCTGCTTCCTCTCTGACTGGCTTTATCAGCCACATCTAACTTGAGGTCCCTTGCGCCCAAGGACCCTTGCTACCGAGCCAGAGGCTCCTTTGTAGGTAGGGGGCGCCCTCCTCGCACACCAACACACATATACACACACACACACACACACACACCCGCAGGACACACCCACACACCCTCCCCCGGATATCAGAACGGAAAAAGGTTCTTCAGACACATTGGTCAGTTCATGGCTCCCCATGTTTCATTACCACCCACCGCGGAACAAAGAAAACTGACAGTGTCGTCGTCCACGCTAGTCGTCTCTCTTTACCAGCTGATAGATGTATTTGAGACCATCATTCCCACCGTCTCCACTTTATCACAGCCCCGAGTTTTATCTGTGACAACTTCTTTGTTGGTCTGTGACGCCGCGGAATCCGTTAATTCAACACGCTCAAGCGGTTCCCATCACTCACTCGGTTATAATCCTCATTCTTTTCTGCATTTCCATACCCGGGTCCTTCCTTCTCCAGCCTCGACTCCGACAAGGGCACATCAAGGCATCCAAGGCACATCAACAGCCGTTCGTTCACTCATCTCGGACCCCAAGTCAAGCCGCAGCCATGGTCAAGATGAACAATGATTACTACCGGTCCGGCAACGGTGACCAACGATCACAGTGGGATGCTTCTGAGAGGCCAGCTCTCGATCACGTCATGAACGACGCCAACCGGCTTCCCCCGGTACCGACGAGGACAACACCGCCATCGGTATGCAACGGGCTTAGTCACCTTTTGCTGGCCCAGCTAGATGCTAACTCAGATATGCTGCAGACGATTGGAGGAGCGCTGCGAGACCAGTGCAATATCAACTGGCGAAGTTTCTTTCTCGCCGTCACGCTGGACAATGGTGAACAGGTTTACTTTTCTGGGCCGAACAGCCTCAGTAGGAACGACTACCGCCAGCTGTTCGATATGGACAGGTTTCTACAGCTCGAAGGACAAAGTATGAGAGCAAGGGAACTACCCGACACAAGTGTTGCCATCTGCTAACTCAGACCAGGAGATGCCTCACGCCAGGATTCCATGTATCCCAGTGACACAGTTTACTACCAAGAGGGCTCTGGCCTTGACCATCCCCTTCACCAGCTGTACCGCCGGCAGGATTATCCTGACCACATCGACGCCCAGATGTCCCAGGGCAGAACCAGGTACAGAACGAGGCCGACTCGGGCTAGGCGTTTGGTTGACGACATGGAACCGGTCCCAGTTCCTGCCAGGGTCAGGAGGGGCATCAAGGTTGGCGATGCCGAAGCCCTCTGGAAATACTACAATGATGGCTTCAAGGCTCTGCAGCAGCTTGCCTGCAAAATCATTGGAAAGGTATTCGTCAAGGCCATCGCGCCAAAGAAGCAGTCGCTCCACCCTTATACTGGGAAGGAGAAAACTGCGCCGAAATGGTGGCCCAAGCCCTGGGGGCCCGAGACAAGAGATAGGGTTCGACACATAGAGCCAGATCACTTGCTGAAACATGGTTCGTCTTTTTCTTTATTCCTTGTCTCGAGCGAGTATGTCAGCTAACCCCAGACAGAGCGAATTCACCTTTGTGCCCACATTTTAAGACTGATCACCGAGCCCCGCGAGAGGCAACACGAGGACATTCAGAGGCTGGAATTGACCGTGTCCAAGCTGGAAACCGCTACTATGGACGCCATGTCGTCATTCTTTTCCGATCCTCAGAATCCCAAAAACGCCAACAAGAAGGGAATTCTGAAAGAGATCTTCCGGATTGCGAAGCAGGAGGAGAAATACAAGAAGGGCTGTATTGGTACGTCCTGTCCATCTAATATCTAACCCCTTCAGACACACACGCGCATACTAACTACTTCGCTAAAAGATGCTACCACCGAAGTTTACGTCGTGGCGAGCAGCGGTGCTTCGGATGTCGACGAGGATGACGACGATGATATTGGCCGTGCTAAAACCTCGGGAGACTTGCACGATGATGCGGACCTCAGTTCGGGACCATCCTCCCGCATGTCACCTGTCAGGACTCCATCCAGCTACATGAGCGCCATGACACCCCGCCCTGGTCCCCACTACAGCGAAGCGATGGAGATCGACGCGACTCATCACCACCACCACCAACAGCACTCATATCAACTTCCTGCGGTCGCCCCGCTGCCCACCATCAACACCATGCAGCTGGATGATATGATCAGTAGCCCCAACGACGCTGGCCGCCGTTCCTCCCTGTACACATCGCCCCCAGCTCCCGACTTTCCAGCCACGGCCGCCCCCCAGATCTATCCTACCGCCGCTTGGCAGGGTGCCCCGACTGCCTCGCCGGCCTCGTCTAACCCTGCCATGTACGCTTTCACTTCGTCGCCTCATGCCGCCGGTCCGTTTGCTGCCCACCCGCCGCAGCAGCCTTACATGAGCCCATCACCGTTTGGTGACTCGCTGGCGCACTTGGGCGGTGGCGCCGGCACGGGTGCGAATCATAGTAGACAGACCGGGAATGGGTATCATACTGTTGGCTATCATCCTGCTGCCGGCAGCAATAGGTTCCCACCGGGCACTTTGCCAGCTCGGAATGAGGGACCGGTTCGGGGTTGATGAGGATCTTTCAGCCTGAAGAGGTTGGGGGAGGGGGGGGTGTGCAATGAAAAATCATTTCTTTCGAGGTACATTCTGATTTGGGAAGGCTTTTTTTTTTTTTTTCTCCCAACAAGATTCCCTCTCGATCTTTTCTCTCTCTCTCTCTCTTTTTTTTTTTTTCTTTTTTTTTCTTCTTCTTTTGCTTTGGATTCCGGATGCGACTTTAACCCCTCTCCAAGGAGTGGACAGCAACAATAACTAATAGTCGAGTGTGTTAATTTTTTTGGGTTGTATTTTTATCTTTTTTCCTCGGGATTTACAAACAGATTGGAAAAAAGGTTGGCCATTTTGGGAGGGTTATTTGCTGGATTTGGATTTGGATTATTATTGTCCATTGGTTTCATTAGAGGATTTATAGCTTTTGGACTTTGGCGGGAATGGGGGATCATATTTATGCGGTTATGAATTTTTTTTTATTATTATTTTACCTTTTCATCTCTTCATTTCTTTTGATATTATTCTTGGGAGAGGGGGGCGGGGGGCTTTGTTCTTGGAGCCATGGAGCCAAAAAAAAAATACCAGATTGTGACAAAGTAACAAAGTGTTGGTGGCAGTTGGTAGCAGTATAGTAGCTTAGGGCAAACTGAGAAATCGCTACTGTTGATTTTGTGTGCGTTTCTATTTTCTTCTTCTTTTTTTTTATTTTTTTTATTTTATTGAGAGATTGCTATTATTATCGAGGAGCCTTTTTGGTTTGGTTCCACGCGGAGCTGAAGTGAAAATGAGGTAAGACATAACACTCTCATTCATAACAGTCAAGAACGGGTGAGGGTCCCTTCATTTCAAGACATACATAAACGAAGGTTAAAAAAAAAAAAAAAAAAAAAAAGTGTTCCAGAACATGGTCTGAAGCATGATGAATTTTTCCACAGCCAAGCCGTAAGCCTCCCTCTCAAGAAGAGCTCTTCAAGAGACATTTTACTCACTCATCTAACTCCTATAGTCCATACGAACAGGAAAGGGTAAAACCTCGAGACGGTCCCCCCCAAATAAAACAAAGAAATAAATGCTCAGAACTGTTATATTGGCTTGAGATTATTTTTTTTTTTATAATTCTTTTTTTTGGGGAGGGAAGGGGGAGGAGGGGATTAGACTTTTACTTGATGATTACAACTTCTTAAAGTGAGGTGGGTAGGTTTGTGCAGTGATATTCGACATGATTATCTAGATCATATCTTCCCAAACAAACAAATAAAATAAAATAAAATAAATTAAAGAGTGGGAGAGAAACACGACCTCCCCCCCCCCCCCCCATAACACACACACCCCCTTCTCCAGAAAGAAAAAAAGTTGGGGGGGTGGTATATTAAATTATACATGCCCTCGCAAATAAAACTCTGCTGTCTAATTATCTCTCTCTTTTTTTTTTTTTTTTTTTTTTTTAAAAAAAAAAAAACTGATAGTGACTGCTCGAGTAAAGAGGGTTTTAAATACCAATTTTATCGTGTCTTGAATGACTTGTCTTTGGTATGTACATACACACACACACACACACACACACACACACACTATCTCTCTCCTTATTTAGCGGTCATCACGAGTTGGAGATCGAGATATAAATTAATCTAGAGATACAAATGCCCGCGGGATTAAGCATGGAGGGCGTGTACGAATTGGTTGTATGATTGATTTCCTGCATTGTAAAATGATATCTGACTTGTTCTTTTTTTTTTTTTCTTTTTTTTCCTCCCTCTTCAGGCAAGAGAGGCGAGAGAAAAAGTAAAGTCGGGCGGAGGGGTTCATGATAACTCTTGCTTAGCAGTTCCTTTTGATGGGGGCAAATCTCCAAAGAAAGATACTTGTGCACTCTCTCCCTCTCTCTCTCTATCTCTCTCTCTCTCCCCACCCTACTTTTGGCATATTACGTTTATTCTCTCTTGTCTAGGGTTATATTTGTCCGCTTGGGACCACCACAGTGTGAGTGCGGCCACCTTGTTACGGGGTTTGAGGCAAAGCTGGTAGATGGATGGGGCGGCGGGCCTACTGACTTTTCGTTCCATGTCGTGTTGTCTCGGGTCAAACTTTGCCGGCTGGCTGTCAAACTTCAAAACCTTTGGGGGGGGGGGGGAAGGGGGAATTGGTTGGATGAAACATTGGTGGTGGTGGGGAGCAACCAACCCTCTGATGAAGCGGAGCATTTCTCGTTCATGACCCCATCAAACCCATCCATCAGCTGAGAAGCAAAGGACCGATTACTGGAATCTTGACAAGGAAACATGACATCTCTCTTCCCTCTTCCCCCCCCTCCTTCTGGCTTGAGAGAATGATAGGTTTGGTAGTCTACGTGGCGTGTTTGCGGTCTGCTACATGCTATTTGATACGAGCTGCGTCAGTGTGTCTTGGGTGGTTCTTTGTTCCTACAACGTTTGGCTTGCATGGCGTTTTGTGGCTCAGGAAAAAGGGGTGTGTGTTGACCAAATCACGACACCACCGCGCTCATCGACACGATCAAGCTCACTTGTTCTTGCTTCGGTGAGAAACTCCTAACGGTGATGATCACCAGACCGAATGACCGGTCGTGTGCTCTGATGATCTGCTCAACGGCGACGGCGGCGTCGACTTCGGGCCGGGACGAACGGGAGTGGGACCCAACCTAATGTTTTACTGTGATGTAAACGATCGATCCCGTATGGTTTAGCTTGCTTGCATACATGACATCGGTTAGACTGTCAGATGCTTCCGGCGAGTGCCGGCCGGTTATGAATGTGATGTCCGCTGAAAAGGAGCGCCCGAGAAAAAAAAGTTCCTCTCCTGAATCAAAACGGGCCCCCCACCCAAAGCCCAAGACTATTTAGATTACACGGCACTTGCAACCCAACACTTTTGGTGATGCTGTCATTGACTTGGTTGGCTATCTCGCTCCCACTGCTGTGTAAGGCTCGCTGCACAAATCAGTGGTCGTCCAGCATGCAGCGA
The DNA here is from genome assembly GCA_033576145.1 of Cladorrhinum samala. NCBI lineage: Eukaryota > Fungi > Ascomycota > Sordariomycetes > Sordariales > Podosporaceae > Cladorrhinum > Cladorrhinum samala. Next base: position 26,135 of record MU865070.1, on the reverse strand, counting down.
GTCGTGTTCGGATGTCTTCGAGTATCTTTCTGATTTATTGGGGGTCTGCACCATGATATATTGCCAAATGCGCGGGCTTTTGGGAAAGGAAACATGCCGGTTGCTAGGCTTTTGCATGCCGGAACTGCAAATGCAGCTCGTTCAGGAAAGCGGGTTAATTAGAGCAAGAAGGGTGACGGCAGTGAATAAGTGGCTGGCTGGACTGCCAGTCTGTCACGGAAAAGAGAGGCTGACCCACGAGCAAAGGCACACTCCAGGAGGGGAAATGGTAGCGGGAGGATCCGTGAGGGAAATATAACCCACTTCCAGGGCACGGGGGAATCCGGGAAGAGGGCAAGCCGCAGTAGCTCGAGAGGAGAAAAGCAAACGGCTTCGTGCATAAGCTACGGCAGCTAAGGGCTCGGTGCATACGCATTTTATGGAGCGCTGACAGGGGGTGTGGATATGGTCCTAGGCTTCGCTCTCAACAAGTATCTAAATGTAGATATCCCGAGCGGGGAGACGAGAGGATGTAGATGAAGGTATTTCTCTCTCCTCCCTTGAATCTTGTATTGTCACCGTTTTTGAGGCCCCCTATCCGTATATATATGGGGGGATGTTTTCTATTTAGGGGGTGGGTTGAGGTTCGTTTGCATTCCCCATCCTCTGTTGTCTCCGTTTGTTGTTATCTACCAAACAGGCAGGCATTGGATGCGTATGCAACGTAGCAGATCTCTGTGTTGGGGGGATAATCGGCGTCGTACAATCATGGCCGAACTCTGTTTTCCGCTAGACACGGCTGTTGTGATGGTGGAAGGAGCCTTGTATGACTTCATCGGAGCACCAGACAGCTGAAGATCAGATGAGTCGGTTCTCTTCAGCGAGATCCCAGATAGTCAGCTCTCTGTGATGCTGCTGCATATTATCGGACATTTGCTTTTCCTTGGTTTATTCAACTCGCGCGGTGCGTCTTGCTTGCCTTCACGTGTCAAATGACGTCGTATAATGTTCTAACACATGGGTGAAGAAGCGAGCCTCTGTGTAACTCTCCTCCGGTGCACAGTGTTCGATACAGCCGCAGCATCTCGGAATTGAAAATGAGTCTGGTGATAGGTTTTCGAGTCGGGCCCATATCACGAGAGGAACGATTACCCCTGATCACGCTCTTGAGTTGCGTTTTCCTATCCCAAACCCAGTGGCGTCAATTGCGAAAGCATGCCACTCTGAAGCATTTAACAGCGCGCGAAAATAACCAGAGTATAATGTTGGGGTATCATATATTAGCAGCGACGGTAAGTGAAGGTTGGAAGAACCGAGGTGCATGGCCCGAGACTATGACCAAACGGCCAGCATCTATTCGTGTTTGACCAAGAACAGGATCTCTAGAATGATCACAGAATGCTCCTCCTGCGCCGATTATCTGGAATGGACGATTGTGGTCATGGCCGTCAAAGAGATGGATGATGCGCCGTTCTAAAATGCCAAATGCTGCTTCCAGGTGATTGGTACCTAAGTGATGGTGACTCATATCTGTCCTCGGCGTTCATATGCTTTGGTTTGGCGCATATCCGTTTGGCTCTCCCCAGAAGCAAGGAGAGCAGATGACAATCACGCAACACCAACCAAAATGTTGAGCTACACCAACCCAAGTGTTGAGCAAATATATGCCCAAGGACACGTGTCGTGCAAGATGAAAAAGCGCCGGTAACATCATCAGGCAAGAACTGAGGGCCCCCAGCGATGTCGAGCTCGCCCGACCGTGTTTCAAGGTAGACCTCTATGGGTATCAACCCATAATATAGGGACGTTAGCAGAAGGACTGTATGTGGGCGGCGCTTGGGTATGTCGTGACGAGGATCTGGCATATATCGGTAATACTGTGAGTCTCATCACAAATGGGTCCCATCTCACCGTTCAATCTCCATTCTTGGACGGCTTCTCATCCTCATCGGCGCTCTCGCCCTCCTTCTCACCCTCATCCTTGGCTTCATCCTCTTTTTGATCCTCACCTTGATCATCCCTACCCTCGCCGTCTTTCTCATCCTCATCACCAAACCCATCCCACTCACCTCCATCCTCGTCATCCCCGTTGCCATCCCCGTCGTCATCCCCGTTGCCATCCCCGTCGTCATCCCCCTCCTCCTCTTGACTCTCTTGACTCTCCTCACTATCCTCCTCCCCTTTCCTCTTCCCCTTCCCCATAACCTGGCACTCCCCCTTCCTAACAAAAACAAAACTCCTCGCCCTCCTCTCCTCCCCCTTCCACGCGCTCTTGCTTTCCGTTCCATCCCTTTTCTTGACGACCCCCAACGTCCTCGCGTGCCTGTAGCCGGGGTACGCCTCGGGGCCCCTAAACGCGAAGCTCCTTTCGACTTCGAGCCCGCTGTGCCTCCCGAGATCCTTGATGTTCCACAGCGTGTACGGCTCGCCCTCGAACAGCGTGACCACTATGCTGCTCCCGCGCGAGGGGCTCAGGCACCGCTTGGCGGACCTGAAGAAGTCGACCAGCATTTCCTGGTTGTACCTCACCTGCCTGTTGACGTCGGTCGACTTGCCGCCCACGTGGGGGAAGTTGAACATGATCCTGTCAAAGGTCGGGGGGAACTTTAGCTTGCGGGCGTCGATCGAGTACAGGAGCTTGTTGCTGTTGCTATTGTTATCGGGGGGCGTAGACAGCAGGGAAGAGATGTTGGCCTCGACGTGGGGGTATTTCTCTTTGAGGGCGGAAAGGGACGGCTCGAGGACGGTCGCCGTGACCTGGCGGCACTTGTGGTGCGTCGCCAGGGAGGCGGCGAAGGAGAGGTCGGCTTCGCCTATCAGGAGGATCTGGTCGGCGGGGCTGAACGGGATTACCGGGCGGAGGTGCGAGAGCTGGATGTGTTTTTTCTTTTGCTGAGGCTGAGGCTGAGGCTGAGAGGGATTGTTGAGTTTCTGTTTCTTGGAGGGAGGGCCGTTTGATGTGCCCGCGGCGGCGGCGGCATTTCGTTTTTGCGCTTTTTGGTTTTGTTTTTGTTGCCGGACGGCCGCTTTGAGGGCCCCCTGCAGGGTTCGTTTTTTTGCCATTGCAAGTGGACGGTTGTTGTTTTGATGATGCCTTTGGTTTGTGTGTGTGTGTTTGTATATGTATTTTGTCAATTGGAATTTTCGGCGACAGCAAGGTCGGAGGTGCGACAAGGTTTTGACTCGGGGCGGCAAGCGACGGCAAACAGCCAGCAATTATCGGAAGGGGTTCATCCCGGAGAAAGACGGAGTTTGAACCGGGGTGGGAAAAAAAATTTAGTTCCCGCTGCGGACCGATTCCAGCAGCCAGGGATCTTGGCCCTTTCTGAAAAGATGCCAAGACGGGCCCGGGGAAGGAAAAATGTGGGTTTCTTGGCCCCGTTTTTTTGTGGCTCTCTTTTTTTCTCTCTCTCTTTCTCTTTTCTGAAAGGCCCAGACTGCAAGAAATTGACCCCTACTGCGTTCGTACATACATACATAGGTACGTGGTATACGTACATACAGTGGCTCACTGGTGGTGAAAATGTCGTGCATGGTTTGGCACAGATACCAACAAACCGAGTTTGTGTCAACCATCATTGCGTCGCGTGTCGTTTAGCAAGGTGAAACCGGCCACATAACCTTATTATTTTATCAACTTCAAGTGTGGCTTGCGCAAGCTTAGATTTTTGGAATACTTCAGCGGTTTTATTAGGAAATATCCAGGTCGAAGAATGAATGACTGGAAAACCAAACCATAGGCAGACAAACTGTGGAATCCATGCATGATTGCCCTGATCATGTCATGTTTGAATTGACTCTTCAAGATAACCTGCCATACATACATATTAAACAGCCTCTCTCGATGGCCCTCTCGACCTTTTTCATGACGATTGATCGTCACCAGGGGGAGATCCGGACGAGCGGCAACTCCCATCAGAGATGGCCCACGACAAGATTCATCGGTATATATATATATATATATAAACCTACAATCAGAGGAGCGCATGAATTGGAATCCACAAGGCTGCTTCATCTGTCCAAGATGAGCGGGTCGCGGGCGGTGAAAAGAAATGGAAGAAGCACTGACACTTATTTCCGCACCTCCTGAAAATAGAAGATCATTTCGAGCCAGCGCATTATCATTTATCATCATCATCTTCTTCATCAAAAAAAAAAGCAATCATTTTGAATATCTCCAAAATCTCAGAGTTGAATTTCTTCGATGGAATAAAAAAATCACCAAAAAAAAATCTATATATGCATACTTAAAAAGTTTTTGGAGGAAAAATCAAAGCAAAATAAGAACAGGCGGTTGCGAGCGTGTTCCTGTTTTGGAAGGAGATTCGACGCTCTGATTGGCTGGTTGACTCGGTTAAGCCTCGGTGGAGACCAAGGCTTGTCTGCAAGTGGTGAGCTGGACGATTCGGGGTCCAGTTGGTTTTGGAAGTGCTTGGTGTGCTTGTTCGGTGCTTGCGGTTGATGAGACCACCAGCCGCTGCACTGGAAAGTGTGGAGTGTGGAAAACCGACCTACCAACCGACGAACCATCTTATTATTACTGTCGTCCCTGGGAATCCACACACACGCAAACACACACCACACCTACTGTACCGGACAGAGGGCACGGAATAATAGAAGCAGAGGGGATACTGGCAATGCTATTGCTGAATTGGCAATTGCTAGTATTCTGGGTATTCTCTTATTCAAGTGATTGTCTTTTTTTTCCCTATTGTCGACGTTGAATTTTCAGACCGCGCGCCTTCAACGACAGCTTTTTTTTTTTTTCCTGCATCGACTTACTCCTCCCCCTTTCTTCGATTTCTCACCTTTTTCTCTAAATAATTCTTTTGAATACTCGCGACCTGTCCGCATCTCTTCTTTTTCTTTTTCGAGATACCTCTTGCCGCCATATTTCGTTTCCTTTGCGCCTTGGATGTGTTGACTTTTCGAGCCTCAATTTTTCCGCATCGCAGACCCCGGCCTCCCGGATTTGAGTTAGCTCTCTTGGTGTGGTCCTTTCTCATCGGCCCTCTACTTCCGCTTTTCACACACACACACACACACACACACACACTCTCTCTCACTCTCTCACGAGGCTTATCCCACCTCCCCGCCCACCACCCCCCATTCACCGGTGCATGGAGCAATGGAGGTTGACAGCAGTCGTCACCAAAAACCAGGCGCCAAGTCAACTGCAATCTCTTCTGCTACTTACACAAATGCCGGCTTGCATTCTGCCAACAACCGTGTCACCATGAACGGCACTACCACTGCCGCCACCAATACCGCTGGCAACGCCGCCGCTCAAAGCTCACACCCCACCCCCAGCGATATGAATCAGCTAATCCAGAGCTTCAACTCGGTGGTGGATGCATCCGAAGCAGACGATGCCGTGTCTGACTTTCTCGCAACTGCCCATCAGCCGAGCCCGGCCCGTGCTGCCGCCGCCACCATCAGAGGCAGGGGCCGCGGCCGTGGTTCTCGCGGAGGCAGAGGTAAAGTAATAAAACCCGTCCAGTCCAAAGCACTGCCCGGCCGTGGCCGCCGCCAAAAGGTCTACGACTCCAGCAGGGCCCAGGCCGCCCATGAGCGTATGCAGGAGGTCAAGCAAGCCTTCGCAGCCATCGCAAAATGGGTCAAGCCGGCGGTCCAGGAGATCGCCGACCGCTCCATCAATGAGCTTCTTGAGAATCCTGCCATCATCGAAAAGGTTCCAGAGTATGGCGAGACGCAAAATTTTCTCAAGAAGCGCCACCAGGATGCCATCGACAAGACGGAAAAAGCTTGTCGGTTCGGCATCGAGATGGCACAGCGCGTGTACGAAAACGAGCAAGAGGCTGCAAGAGAATCATGTGCAGTAAGTCACGATAATGATTTTGGAAGCTTGCTCCCATCGTTTAACCCTCTCTTCCGCAGCGTCAAATCGAGGACCTGATGGACCAACGCTACGGTCAGCTCCTCAGAAAGCTCGACAGGCTCGAGTTTCTCCACAATCATAATCTGCCTCTTGATGTAAGTCAACCCACTTTCGTCCTATATATATATATATATATATACATTCTAGTCACATGACCTAGCTAATACGTATTAAAAAAGCTCATGGACCTCCCCGATGACGACTATACCTACATCAAGGTTAATGCCGAAGAGGCAATGTCGCAGGGCATCTTTGTCGAGTACACGCCGGAAGGGGTCGAGCTGCCCTTCTCCAGTCGCAGCCTCAAGGAGTTGATGGTTAAGCGCCATATTCTCCCATTAGAGCCGGCCAAGCGGAAGGCAGAAGGCCAGCCCGAGGGCCAGCCGGCGTCCAAGGTTGCGGCAACGGCCAAGGAGGAGGAATCCGTCCCGCACATGCTGCGGCATACCGCCAGCCTCCTCGGCGCCGTCGAGGCGCTCGAGGAGAACGAGGCCACACCCCAAGACTCTTCGGACGCGCCAACACCTGCGGCCGAGCCCATCGATGATGCCTCGGGGGCGGCCGAGCAGCCTCGCGCCAGCGCAGACATAATCCCAGCCGACGTGCCGAGTCTGCCAATTCCTCGTGGCGCGACGGGTCCAGACGATTTCGGCGTTCGTCTGATCGCGCGGCGCGCCACCCGCACGGACATGCCGAATAACCGCATCATGGTACCCAATCTATTCGAGTGGGAAGACCACGAAATCGGTTTCCGGGACTCGACCAACTCGGCACAGAAAGGCGCGACCAAAGCCCGCCGCGGCAAGTTCCTGGAGAAGCCGGGCTCCAATTACCTCTTCATCGACCGGCGCGTAGGAATTTGGGACTCGACAGAGGCGGTTGGCGAGTTTGACGAATCGCTGATCAAGAAGCACGCCCTGCACCCGTCGCTGGGCATCTTCCTGCCCACCTCTTCCAACGTCGAGGAGGAGCCTGCCAGCCACGCCAACGGCTGGAAGCCAGTCGCTCTCGTTGCTCCCGGCGGCGAGATAATCCACACCTCGCGGACTATCCCAGCTGCCCGCCGCGACCGAGCAAGCCTAGAAATTGAGCGAAAGATGGAGAAGAAGATCGCCGTCACCAACGTGCTGAATGAGTGGCGAGAGGAAGAGGATGGCTCGAGGGACGATCTCGCACCTGATTCCGAAGTAGTCGAGGAGCGCCGGAGGGAGATTTTGCTTGCTCGCGGTCTGGATCCTGATAAGGTTATCCTGCCTTCACCGAGCCCGATATCCCCTGCTCCGGAGCCTGTCCAGGTAGACACTGCTAGCTTTGACAAGTTTGTCGGCGACGCCCTCCGCGCAGCGGCAGAGGGAGAAGAAACCAAGAAGGAAGAGGCCGAGGAGGGTCAGAAGGAGGAGGAAGAGCCACCCCGCCCTGTCGCGACCAAGAGCACCCAGTCTTCGAGGCCATACGATGTCATTCGAGACGTGTTTCTAGACAATGCACCAGCCCAACATCCTCCTCTACCCCAGGCTCAAGATGCCGCGCCGCCACCTCCACCGGCCCCCGCGGACCTCTCCGATCTTTGCCGTCTCGCAGATGTAGCTGTCGAACAGGAGCCTGCGCCTTCTTACTTGGCGGTGGATCCAGCTCTCTATGCTCAGGCACAGCCGAATGGGAACTTGAAGGCCAATGAATACGAACAGGGTGAGTACCCTCGGCCGATGGAGTATGCTCAGCAAGCTCACGCCGAGCCGGCTCCTTTCATGCAACCCCTCGACGCTCCGCGCCCTGCCGAGCAGGTTCGACCTAATGACTTCCTCATGACCGCCTTGAACCCACCATCACCCGCATCGGCTTACCCCCCACCCGCGTCTAGCGACTACCCAGCTCTGCGTAGATCTTCTGAGGGATCCGGCCCCCGAACTCCCTTCTCCAATGGCACCACGTCCAAGAGCTTACCGGCGCTCCGACCTATGCGCAATCTGCTCAACGACACTCCGCCTCCTCCCGAGCAGCAGCAGGGTAGTCCCGCGATGCAGCACGGGAACATGGTTGCGACCAACAGTGGCACATTTTATCCCCCCGCCGCAGCTCGTCCCTACCATAATGGGTATCCGCCGGTGCTGGAGCCTCATCAGATGCACCAGGTACAACCTGCCGTGATGCAGCCTGGATCTCTCCAAGCCCCTCCTCTTGCTGCCGGGCCGGATCCTCGCCAGATGAGCCAATATTCGGTCTCGCCGCCCCCTTACGAAACCGGACCTCCTCCACTGGCGTCCTTTCCCCCAGCCCCAACAGCTCCTATGGGACAGCAGCAGCCCGCTCTCACTCCGGCCGCCGCGCAGCAGAACTCATCAAAGTATCGCAAGCTAGAGCCGGCGCCCACCCCGCCTCACCGACTCTCGTACTCGGCCAACGGCCAGGAGCTACGGACTGTACAGTTTGACTACCGCGAGTCGATCAAGGACTACCCAGCTGTTGAGGCACCCCCACGTCACGGACCTACCCAAATCAGAGGATGGTCGTATAACAACCAGAATATGAAGAAGACTACCAGCGCGACTTCGACCAGACCCAACTCATCAAAGGACGATGCGAGCAACAATGCTGATGAACCTGCTTAGAAGGACGGTTCTCAGCCAAGGAATAAGCGCGCTAGAGAAGAAGAAGAAGGAGAAGAAGGAGAAGAGAAAAAAGCATACGATGCTGATGATAATGGCGAGCATCAGATAGCCCGTCCGGCAAGGAAGATCCGAAGGGTGTTTATCGACCTGACTGCCGACGATGAGGAGGAGGGAATGAGCCTAGTTGATCTGGGCAACAAGAGAAGCAAAGAGATCATCGATCTAACTGCGGATAATGAAGAGCAGCCTATACTACCTCCCTTGAGGATTAGACCGCCTCCTAGGGTATGGAGTCGGCCCCAATCTAGCTCCGGCGCAGCCGAGCCGGAACGCATCCCTGCGATCGTCAAGGAACAGAACAGACGCAGCGCACCGCCCCCGATTAGGATCAGAAAGGAGAGGGTCATCTCTGCCGCCGCTATGGGTAGGGCAGGGGATGTCGCTACAGCTGTACCCAAGAAACCGAACGCCGATCCTGCTCCTGCGCAGACGTCTGCTGTGATTAAAATGAGCCCTGGCCCAATTCCGGAACCCGTGGCGGCGCCCGCTGCCACGCCTACTCCTGCTGGAGGCAGGTATAACCTGCGAAAAAGAAGGGGTGTTTGAGCTGGCTGCATGGCATACTTGTGAATATGACAGGCACGCAAGAAGCCTGTTGGCAGGCATAGAATTACATGTTGCGAACGCATGGAATTGGATTTCAAGCATGGATGGAACGCATTTTGGAGCGCGGCGGGATAAGAGAGAAGAAGGTTAGAATATCTTTATTGAACCCATATGTGAAAAATTTGGGCATGTATGAAAATGTATGTATCAGGATAGGTATCTAGGGTATACAAAAACAGGGCAGTGATGGAGCAATGGAAGGGAGGATAGAATAAGTACATACATAGGGTATATACACACACACACACACACATAATTATTGTTGGGGGTATTTAAGGCATTTATTTTGGGTATTAAAAAAGAGTCATAGTTACTGAATCAGAAAAAAAAACATGTTTATGTGCGCACCTTTCATTGTTCTGTAATAGGAATCATGTTGAGAAAAATTGGAAAAAAAAAAAAAAAAAAAAAAAAAAAAAAAAAAAAAAAAAAAAAAAAAAAAAAAAAAAAAACATCATCATCATGAATTTAGTCCTTAGTCTTATAAGAGCTAGCTACCTAGGTACCATTAACATATAAATCCATCACGGTCAAAGAAAAATTCAAGAGCAAATTCTTCAACCATCTCCCCCCTCTCTCCCTCCCCACATTTACGACAAACTCTTGACAACCTTCTCCAAAACATCAATCAGAATATCTGCATGCGATTGCTCAAAAATCAACATGGGTCTCAATCTGACCGCGCTCTGTCCGCTGCCTCCAATATTGACGCCGAATTTCTTTGCTTCAGCCAGGAACTGATCCCTCTTGGGGTTATCAAAAGCAATAAAGGTGCCCATCCCCTTGCCCCTCAGATTATCAAAGTGCCCCGGATATTTCTTGCTCAGCGCTTCCAGTTTCCCATACAGGTAATCGCCCACTTTAGCAGTGTGCCTCACCAGATCCAGCCTCTCAATCTCCTCGATGATGGCCTTGAACAGAAGCGCGCGGGCGGGATCGCCCATCCACGTGTTGAATTGTCTGTACGGTTTGTTGGGTCTCAGCTCGGGGTTTCCAAAATAGTAACCGGCGGTCTGGGCCTTCTTGCTGAAGGTAACCATGTCCGGCGGAGTAGGGAGGTCCCAGTGCTCGTGAGCCCAGAACTTGCCCGTGGCTCCCACGCCGGTTTGCACTTCGTCTACTATGAGCAGGACGTCATGTTTCTTGGTGACTTCGCGCAAGCCGCGGAAGAAGGCAGGCGAAGCATGGTTGTCACCGCCTTCGGACTGAATGGGCTCTATCACTACCGCGCAGGGCCGGGCATGATAGTTGAGGATCAAGTGCTCGACTTCTTCGAGGGCTTTGCGCTCGGCTTCGGCATTTTCCTTTGCGTGTTGGTCGAGGGGGTATTTAACCTGAGGGAAAGTAGCCTGCGGCCAGTCGAAGGCGGGGATATCGAGCTTGTGAATCGGTTTGGACCTCGTGGTGGACAGCGAACCGAATAGGCGGCCATGGAAAGCGGTTTTGAAGGAGAGGATAGACAAGGGCTTGGAACCGGGAGACAGCTCGTTCTTCATGGCGGATTCCATTTCCTCCGCAGTGAATTCGACGTTTGCGCCGCCGCGTTCCTGTTGACGCTTCCACATGAATGCTGCCTTGTAGGCCGTCTCGTTCGCGTCCGAGCCTGCCATTGCCGTGAAGACTTGGTTCAGACCTTTGGGCGCGACCTTCAGGATGCCGGCTTCGAGAACCGAGGCCCAGTCTGCCGGGGGGAAGTTTCCGAGGGCTGGACGGTTGATTAGGGCGTTGACCATCTGTTCGGAGCGGGCTGCTTCGATTAGGTGGGGGTTGTTGTAGCCTACAGGGATGGAGGCGATTTGTGCGTATCTAGATCAAGGAAGGGAGGTTTAGTGATGGGCCGTTGGGGGGTGTGGGGGGGGGGGGGGGGGGCGGCGGAGGGGAGAAGAAAGGACAAGGAGGAGGAGGGTGCTTACACGTCGAGAAGGGTGTTTCCGTCAGGGTCGACGATATAGTTACCGGAGCTGCTGTAGTAGTCTGTGAGCATGTTCAAGCTGCGGGTGTCGAAGACCTGGTTGAGCTCGGAAATGGCCTGTTTAGCTTTGGGCCCAGGGATCTCAGTCTTGACCGAGGGCCCCTTTGGTTCCCATGATTGGTAAAAGGACGACATGACGCGGGTCGACGAGGTGAATGAGCGACGAACGCGAGCAGTTGTGGAAGATGAAGAGAGGAGGGGGAGTCTCTGGAGAGCTCTAGTGCCTCCTTGGAGGGTTCGAGATGCCATCTTGGGGGCACCTTTTATTTATATTATCTTGGATCTTACCACACACCCTTTTTTTTTTTTTTTCCCTCAAGATAGAACTGATCCAATTGGTCTTGATCTGGTCTGTAAGTTTCAAAGACGAAATGTTGTGATATGTCGTCCTTGATTGCAGTTGAAGGGAAGAAAGGTAACGCCACTGTTTCTTTTTCTCAGCCCGGAATGGGTATTGACGGCTTATATGAGGTGCATTAGGGAAGGGGAGAAAGGGGAAAAGATAAATTATTGGATTCCCCAAGGGGGGGGTATGTGTCAGGTCGGAAGGGAGGGGTTGGCCGTTGTTGACTGGTGAGGGGGGATGGGAGCTTCGGAAGCGGGGAAAGCTACAGCAGCTTCTCGTGTAGGTAATTAGTAGTTACGTCAGTAAGAAAGTGGAATAGTGGCGACGTCAGAGCACTTCAATCATCAACCCATCCCCTTTCATTTGCTGTTGTATGTACAGTACATACTGTACCTTGTGCGATTCCATTGTTACTCTCCCTGTCCTATGCTGCTTCACTTGTAAGTGCACTCAATTCTCAGCGCCCTGATATTCTCCAGGTTATCATCACTGTTCCCTCAACCCACCCGTCTTGATCCTGCGAGTTTTGGGTTTCCATTGACTCGTAGCCAGAAGAGACCAGATGCAATAAAGACACCCATGGAGCTCCGGGCAGTATCCATGCTTGCCACCTACCATCAATTGAACAATTTGGCGGGGAGTCGAGACCTGCATCCGACCACGGCGGCGGCGTCCACCAACTGTCCAGTGATACACGGCTGTCAAGGCCCCGCGAGCGGACCCCTCACACCATTCCCCCAAACAACCCGCTATGAACGGTCCAGCCCTTTCTTTCTTGAAATAGTAGAAAATAGCTTCTCGTCGTGATCCCGAAATCTCATGTAATGGTCTGACACTAGCAATTGCGGCCTTGCAGACGGCTGCATCGCTTTGTCACACCTCCGTGCGTTCACAGCCAGAGAGTGTCGGACACGACGCCGATGAATGCCGTTGGGAAACGGATTGCCAGACAAAGTAACCCGAATTCTACGTCTCTTCGTGCCCAACATACAGATGAGCTGATCCAAGAAAGACGAGGAAAAAAAATTAAAAATTTCATCTTCTCATTCAAGTATAACAATGATAATCCCATACAGCCATGCCCACGTGTGAACATTGCCCCTTACCCCTTCCTTCCCTCGCTTATGAGCCAGACAGAACCGTTCCCCTAGGGCCATGTGACCAATAAAACAGACACTGGCAGTTCAACCAACCCCGACCACATCCATCCTCAAACGCCGTGCCCAACCGTCGACCAAAAAATAAATAAATAATAAAAACGACAAATATAGCAAAAGCAACCTGACTAATGATGAGAGACTTCAACAGACGCTGAAAATAAAAAGGTCGAAACTACCGTTGAAGAGAATATATAAAAAAAAAAAGATAGAAAAAAAAAAAAAAAAAAACAATGATTATCCATACAAACTGAAGAAAAAATAAAGGTGTGAGGAAATCACCTGGGTATACCCTCAAAGATGGAAATCTCTCGGCGCATCGCAAAACAAACACGCCGCGTCTTCTAGACCGTTCAACCCATCCTGCAAGGCCTAGCTGCTGGTGCTGCCGGGTTCCTCCTTTGTTGGGAGCTGAAGTCCAGCGCTCTGGGCGACACGTTTCCAAGTTTCCATCTCTCGGTACAGCCTATCGACCTCCTGCTTGAGCTTGTCGTTGGACTGGCTGAGCTCAGCAATAGCCTGTTCTGTAAGCAGCTTTTCGAGGGTCCACTTTTCTATGTTTTGAGTCTCGTTTTCTTTGAGCTGCGTGATAAAAGACACTGCGCGTTGAAGAATCGAGCCTTTGTTTTTTTCACAGCCCGGCACGATCTTGGCGAGCTCATTGATGCCCTCATTGATTGTCTCACGACGGCGACGCTCGACTACGATATTTGTTAGTATCCGCCATGGTGGGCCTAATTCCACGGTGTGGGCACGTAAACAGACCTTCTTTGTGGTTGTCCTTGCGCATCTTGTGCCACTCTTCAGAGCCAACGGCAGGTTTGGTGCTGGGCGCTGGTGTATACCGCTGCTGCTCCTGCTGGACATCGTTGGCTGGTTGAAGCGAAACTGAAGAGGCCATGGGCAGCCCGTTTGGCTGATTTACCGCCGAAGAATTGAACCCATTCTCATCATGATGAGTCTCGGCCGATGGCGGGCTGACAAATGTCTCCTCAGTAGGCTGAGGCACATGGAGTGAAGGGTAAATGTTCAATGCGGCAGCAGCCGTGCTTGAGACGTTGTTGGTGTCCGGGGTGCTCTCGGCATGGTCGTTGGCAGTCGCCTGGGCAAGGACGTTGAAATCGTCCACGTTCACCTGGTCATGGGCGGCCTGAGCGATGCTGACGGTGTTCTCCAGGAATGCCTGCGCTTCCGAGTCTGCAACAGTCATGGCAGCGGCGGGGGCGCCGCGCTTGTTACGACGTGAATCTGGTGACATTGACTCGGTGTTCCGTTTACGCTTGGTTCCCGGACTGGTGGTGATCTCAGACAGATCGTGATGCTGCTGCTCCATCCCAACAGATGCCATTGTGCTATATTGTTGCTCGTTTGCGGATCTGATTGATGTCGAGTCAGCGATGGGCCCAAGACCGACCACGAGCCGGCAGCGACAGAGCAGAGCTCTGGTCAGGAGATGATCCCGAAAAATGCTATAGTTTGAGAGGGAGGGTTGCGAAGAAACATAAAGAATTACTAAAAGATAAAACAAGCGCTTGCTTGCAGGCGTGATGTGGTGTATAAGTTATGGGAGGCGAAAGGGGCTCGTTGACTTGAAGAAGAAGAAGAAAGGCTTAGACTCCGGCTACAACCCTCAGAAGCCCATGAATGGACAGCGCGTAATATTGCGCAGCAGAGGGCTCCAAGAAAGAAGTCGCCAATAGGCAAGCGGGAGGTTAGGCTTTTAGAGGTGAGGGAGACTGAAGCATCTCGGAATAAGGTAGGTATTGCATTTCCATAGGCGATCTTCACTTTGGCCTCTCGTCGCTCGACTTGATTGAACCAGGCCTCCTCGTTTGATGATTGAAAAATGGCGCCATCATCGGACTTCCGCTGCGGCACAGATCAGACAGACATTTGCATCTGTCGCGGTTTTTTTTTTTTTTCTTTGGGCAGTGCGATGCTGAAGCGCGGGTGTTTTCCCCCTTGTGCCAACATGGCAGCGTCTTTGATGGATGAATTCATTCCCCTTACCTCTGCACTCGGATTTGCTGGGTTTAGGTCGTAGGTCATGTGAAGACGAAGAACGTGCCCGAAAACGTGACGAGGGACTGCGGAACGTCAGCAAAAGGACCCACGTATTTCGACGCAAATCGATGCAGAAGTCGCCGTGCATCGACAGGATTGTCTTTTCGGAGAGGCAGATGGCAAAAACATACCAGTTATCAATAGTTTGCTATTTGGGCCACTGCTGGTGTTTCTGGCTGGGAAGGTACTTGGAGAGTTGAACGAGAGCAGGAAGATCATGTGAGCGGAGGCTGGACGGGACGGCGAGCGCCTTCTCTTAGGAAAACGCGGTTCCCACTTGGCGCGACGCACAGACCAGCATGCTTTTTCAATCATGCATGTCAATTTGATCACCCTCCCACCACCCACTCCCACCACTACCATCACTTACCACCACTGCCTTACACAGTATTACCACCATCACCACAACCACCTCGTCCTTCTTTTCCTCTTTTTATTCCCCGGTTCCCCCTCTCCCAACGCCACATTCATCTAGTAATACCTCCACCCCCCTCCTCCCCCTCCCCCTCCCCGCCTCCCCTCCATGTTATCAAGGCAACCACCTCAAGCTTGTGGAATTTGGGAAACTAAAAAAAAAAAACAAAAAAAAAACCGACACTCGACTCGTCTCAACCTTGTTTTTTTCCGTTTCGTTTTCTTGTCTTGAAATACTTTGTTTTAGAGATGTGATCACAACACTGCCCACCACCCACTAAAGTCAAGCACGTGTACCGACAAGTCTTCGGCAGATATCCATGACAATGAAACGCTGTAGTCCCACCAATTTCAGAGATGCATCGTGACAAAGTTACACACATCTCGCACACAAGTGATTCCCAAAGATACATTGCATGGTACCCTCGTGTTCACAAGGCTGCCATCTGCCATCTCCGCCCGACCCCACCTTTCTGTTTTCTTTGATAAGCCCTCCTGACAGCTGAAGGGAGCCTTTCTAAGGGGGGGATGGGGGGGTAGCGTAGTGAGACAAAGCTGCACATGATTTGCCCAGCTGGAGGGTGGCCAGATTGTCACGAGGGAATACAAGAAACAGACACCAAACAAACAAGACGTAGAGAATCGGCCGTAGTCAATATCCACCTACGCAAGTATGTTGCTATCTAGCAAAGTTGTAATTTTAAACATTTTAGACGGAAGATCCCATGATGGGGCAGCAAAATAACCAGAACCAACAAATCGGATGTAATCCCAAGCAGCGAGTTCCATAAAGCACGGCCCCGAGAAAAGGTGTGGCGGGGAGCGGGGGACCAATCGGTCTTTTGACACTTGATTTTACAGCGGCATCGCTTAGCTCCACTGCAGCATCCCGACCTCGAACCTCAAACCCCCCAATCGCCCAAAGGAAGGCATATCCAAAATTCCAGGCATTCCGGGCTGAATGCTCTTCAAACTTGGTTGAAAAAAATAACCCTCAACAAGGCTCCTGGGCGGCCTCGGACAAAAAGAAATGGCAGACTACGGAGCATCCAAGATAAACCATGATAATCATCTACTTCTCGTAAGTCGCACCAAAGACGTCATACAAGCAAAATAGGCACTGTGTCTCGAGATAACTAAACACAAAAACATCACCCATTTCTTCAGGACCAACCTCTCCTCAGACTCCCATACGAACTGCTCCGCAAAAATTTTCGCTCAGCCCACGTAGCCTACGTCAAAGATTCCAAATATGTCACCACCACCCTCAAAGAAACCGCCAGCGGTTCCATCTCCGGCAAGGTCTCGCCGCAAGACGTAGTCAAGAACATCGACTCCATGCTCGCCAAGATGCGCGGCCTCAAACGCAAACTCGAGTCTCATTCCGAGGAAGAAGACCGCCTCTACCAGCAGGCCAACGCCCGAGTCTCCCATCTCCGCGAGCTATCCACAATCCAAACCGTCGACGACGTGAAATACGAGGCCTGGTCTCGACAGCGCCTCGACCGCCTGGTAATCGACTACATGCTCCGGCACGGGTACATCGATTCCGCCTCTTCGCTGTCTCAGGAACGAGGCATGTCAGACCTGGTAGACATCGACACATTTGTCAACATGTTCAAGATTCGGCAATCCCTCCTCAACGGCTCCGTGAATGAAGCGCTGGCCTGGTGCAACGACAACAAAAAGGAACTCCGATCGATGCAGTCCAACCTCGACTTCATGCTGCGCACCCAGCAGTACATAGAAATGACGCGGACCATGTCCACTTCCAAGATGCTCGAGGCCATCGCCCACGCCAAAAAGTACATTTCGCCCTTTAACGATACTTACCCCCTCGAAGTCGAATCCATTGCCGGGTTGCTGGCCTTCCCGCCCGACACCGCAATCGAGCCTTATGCGAGCCTATACAGCCCCGCCCGGTGGCAGACCCTGGCAGAGATATTCACCGAAGCCTACCTCAAACTTCTGGTCCTGCCCCAAATTCCGCTTTTGCATGTCGCCCTGTCATCCGGCTTATCCGCGCTCAAAACCCCGGCGTGCCACAGCCACCAGTCAAACCAGACGGATCACCACGGGCACGGAACGGCGAGCTTGACGACCCGCGTTTGTCCGATTTGTTCGACGGAGCTGAACGAGCTGGCGAGGAACGTGCCTTATGCTCATCACAGTAAATCTCATCTTTTGGAGCACGACTTGGTCTTGTTACCGACCGACCGGGTGTACGGGAGGCAAAGGCTAGATGAATACGCCGCCAAGAGCGGGTTACCCCCTGGACAGCTAAAGGACCTGGTCACGGGTGACGTGGTGAGTGTTGATAAGTTGAGAAAGGTGTTTATCACATGACGTGGAGAAATCTTAAAATCCAAAGGCGAAAGGGGGGAACATCGGAAGGAAGCATATTTTTTTTGGGATGGCGTTTCAAATTTGCGGGGAGGGTAAATTTTTTTAAATTTTTTTTTTCCTGTAGGATTTCCGTTACACGGCTTCTAGAGAGGAAAGGAAAGGAAAACATGAAAGGAACAAACATTAGCGGAGTATTATAGGGAAGGGTTTGTGTATTTTGATTTTATTAGTAGCTTTTCTCTCCCAAGAGGAGGAAAAAAAAAAAAAAGGAATAAAATAATGAATAATTAACTCTGTTTCAAATTAACAAATGAACCGATCAGGACTTGAGGGGCAATAAACGAAAGCTATGAACAATGGCTGTCAAGAAATCTATCAAAACAAATTCAAATCGCCGTGTTGGGTGAGTGGGTGAATAATATGGGTTTTTATGAGTATTAAAGAAATGCGTCAAATTATTCAATATTGATACCCAGATAGATAGATAGAGAGAGAGAGAGAAAGAAGAGAGAAAAAGATAAAGAGAGAGAGAGAGAGAGAGAGAAAAAATTTAAAAAAAATAAAAAAATTTGAAGGGAGCAATATTTATGTTAGATATATACACATGTACATACATACATTAATCAAGCAGCGAATTACGTATACCACGGACAGCTAGCTGTCTAAGGGCCCACCAACCTCTCATGAACCATCATCCTAAGCCCCCCCAGTAAAACCATTACAAATTGGAAAAGAAGCATATCCAAAACATATATACGTATATATGTATATATGTATAAAAATAAAAGATGGACAACAGAAAAACAAACTTGAATCACCCACGAAGAAAGGGAAAAAAAACAAAAAAAAAGGGGGGGCCAGAGAAAAGGAAGAAAAGAAGAACTCCTAGAATTCCTATTTGCTTACATGAGTACCTGTGAATATAAACATAACAACGACAAGACAAGAAGAATAAAGGCATTCAATTTGCCCATCCAGAACCATCCGCCCCCCCCCCCCCACCCCCCCCTTTTTTTTTCCCCTCCCCCCATCTCCCGGCCTTTTAACCACCCTGCCAACGATTTTTTAAAAAGAGAGAGAGAGAGAGTTATAAAGGCCTTAAAAAAAAAAAACCTCTTCCTTTCCTTTCCTTTCCTTCCATTTCCTTCCCCTCCCTTTCACTCCTTTTTCATTTTCAACTAGTCATGATAGCGAGGAACTAGCAAAAAAAAGATGGGATAATAAAAAGCGGGAAAAAAAAAAAACCAAAGAATGTTTGGGATTCATTATTGCTCCGGACGAAACTCGTGCTAACGGCCTCCACCAAAAGCAAACTGCCCAAACACTCCTCCTCCCCCGCCAGGAGTCATCGGCCCCATGCCGTTGGCGTTATGCTGCTGTCCCTGCTGTTGTTGACCACCAGGAGTACCACTAGCCAGCCCAACACTCGCAGTGTTGGGCGTGCTAGGGGCGTTTTGCTGCTGTGGTCCCTGCGTAGGCGTACCGCCACCCTCATTGTTCCCGTTCCCGCTATTACTATTTTGTTGGCTGCTATTATTCCCTTGCTGTCCTCCGGCGCCGCTCGCCCCCAGAAAATTTAAAGACGTCACCAATGAATAATCAGGCACGCCCAGACCCCAAACCTTACCGAGGTGCTCGGGCGATATTTTCCCACTAAAGATTCGCTTCCTCAGCTCAAAGAAAACCCTCCCCGTCAGTAAAGAATCCGAACCGGCTTGGTGCGCGCTCCCAACACGCTTAATCTTGAGAGTCTCTGCAATGTGTTCCAGCCCGGATTTTTGCTCAAACTTTTGCAAAATCTCTGCCACGTTGGGGTCGGACGAGGCCGTAGCCAGCATGCCGCTGTTGTTGAGCTTGATAGCGTGCTTCATCAGGTGTTTCACGTCGTAGGTTGAAGGGAAATAGAGCTTCATGATGCCGTCGAATTCGAATTCGTCACTAGGGAGTTGCTGGCATATCAAGAGCTTGGTAAGATAGCCAAAATCGTATCCGCCGTGGAAGCTGATCCATTTGATGTCTTCGAAACAGACGAGGCCGGAGGGAATGAGTAAAGAAGCGAACTCGTGCGGGTCAATACCGTCCCTCTCCAGAAGATTGAAATCGATCCCTGCTTGCTGGAGAGATTCAATAGAAGTTTGGTTGTACATATCCTCCTTAAGGGAAAACTTGAAATTGAACTGCCAGGCATAAGGAAAAGGTGCTTGATTATTGCCGCCTGCTCCTCGTCGTAGGTCTGCGGAATCGGTCGAGGTCGGTCGTGCCGGAGGCTGCTCGCCTTCTTCGTTGAACAAGGCGATGCCGATTTGTATCACTCGCAACATGTCGACGTTTGTTCGGAGACATTGGTAGTGGTAATCACTCTTGCCCCGGAACCCACCCATCGGTCTGGACACTACGCCAGGGAACTCGGTATCCTGAGGAAAAGAGAAAAAAGTTAACTCACTTTCATCTTTTCAAGTATGTAGAGATAGGCGCCCCACCATAGCAATATACGGATACTTATCGACCAGGTCCCGCAGGTGTCCCATCTCCTCGTGCAGATTGTGCTTCCAAACCTCCCTTATCCGGCCCTTATTCTGTACAGCTCGCGTCGCGTGCTCCATGGCATGACCCTGCTGCTGCGCATGCTGAGCGTGTTGGGCGGCCGCCGCCTGAGAGTGTTGCGCATGCTGTTGTGCCGCGGCCGCTGCCGCTGCCTGCTGTTGCTGTTGGAGCGACTGCTGTTGTTGCTGAGACTGCTGCTGCTGCAAGGCCCCGTGAGCGAATCCCATTCGGGCCGCATGGCTCGCTAGACCACCAGCATCGGCACCGAACCCCCCACCACCGCCGGCGTTCAGACCCTGAGGCAAGCCTAATAGGTTGTTGTTGCCTGAAAAGGGGTTGACCTGCTGGTTGACCTGGCTCAGGTATGCCGAATTGCTACCCAGCGGAGGCGGGTGGCTCGTCGCGTGCTGACCATGGGATGGGAACTGCTGGTGGTAAGGGGAAAGGGTGCTGGGCCCGCTGGGGAATCGGGAGAGCGGCGGAGGCATCTCGTGGCCGCTCCGCTGATTGCGTCGCTTTTCCTTCCAGAACGGAGGGTATTGGGAACCTATCGCCAAAGCTGTATCAGGGGGGCGACGGGAGAAGCCGTGTCAAAATCGTTGTCGTCGGGTCTAATAGAATGCGCAACCGCCGCCACCATTCAAACTTCCCAAAGTCGAGCCGAGGGTCGGGTAGGTGGAAAAGAACGAGGGGCGCGCCGTGTGCAAGTCGACGAGCAGCTGTGTTTTTGGGGAGACCAGAGGTTATTGGTGGCTAGTTTTTTCTTATTTTAGTTTTTTGGGTGTGGTGTGGTGGTTCTACTTTTTTTTTTTTTTCTTCTACTGGGTGCCAATTTTCCGTGGTGGAAGAGAGTGTACAGTTTACTAGATGGCAGTAATAAGGAGGGGAATGCGGGCACTCCTTGCGTTGGTTGGTTGATTGGTTGGCTTTCGATCGAATTGCTGATGCAGTCGTGGAATTCGAATATTATGTTGACTTCCTAAGTGATGAAAAAAACAAAACTTGCTGCAGCTGGTTTAAGTTTTTTTTTCTTCTTTTTTTTCTGGTATTCCAGCTGCTTTGCTCGTCGCAGTTGTGTTGTGTCTGTTACGTTCCTGGAAGGAAGGTTGAAGATGTGACAAGACAGCCCAGACCGCATTCGCACGGACCCGTCCACTCAGTCTTCTTGAACAACCAACCCCGGACCAACTTTCAACCCTGACTAATCCGCCTTGGCATTGACGACCTACCACCCACCTTGGCCGCAGCGGGCAACTCCATCATGACTTCCATTGCCTAGCTAGAGGTATAGCTCCTGCCTCTGAGAGACAGACAGAGAGAGCAATTACCACAACCACCTCACCCTCACACACCACCACCCACAAGATGCAGCCCTCCAGGTAAATTTTCTCTCTTTCTCTCTCTTCAACTTTTCCAATTGAAGCCAAAAACTTTCTAACCTTGTGTGTCTGTGTGTCAATTAGAATACTACAAGCCATGGGCCACGGCGAGAAGCCCAACATCACGGGCTTCGACATGCGCAAATTCCTCAAGGCCACTGCGACCCCTCGTTACGACCCATGGGAGCGAAAGTCTGTTACCATCCTCTCTATAACCCAACCACCCCCCCCCCCTTCCTCCCCCCTTCCTCTTTTCCTTTCCCCCCAAAAACTAACCTCTCAAAATCTGCCCAAAAAAACAGCGAGGCATGGAGATACACTGGTCGCTTCAGCAGGTTCCACCGATTCAAAAACTCCCTCCCGGGCTTGGGAATCGCCACGGTCGCTTTCGCCGGCTACTGCCTCTACGAGCACTTTTTCCTCAAGGATGACCACGATCACCACGGCGAGCCAGTTCAGCACTCCAAGGGGCTGTAAGAAAGGGGTGTAAAAGAGGGAGGTGGCTGTGAATGTGGAGAAAAATGAGAAAAGAGAGAGAAAGAGACAGAGAGAGACAGAGACACACACAGAGAGAGAGAAAGTCTCTCTCTCTCTCTCTCTGTGCGTGAGCGTGTGCGTGCGTGTGTGTGTGTGTGTACATAAAGAAAGAAAGCAAGGGGGGGTTAGTTTGGCTGGGATTTGGGTCACATAAGCGATTCGTTGTAGACTCGCCGTCAACGTTCTCAAAGAAATAAAAACAAGAACAGAAAGAAAAGTAATATTCCTTTTGAAATTGTGTGATTCATTTCCTCGGAGAGGACTCGATATTTGTTTTGAGCGAGGGAGGGGGGCATTCAGGAAGAAGAACAAAAATGAATGGAAGCTTTGAAAAGGAAATTCGGTTGATTTGCGTGGAAATCGAGTAGTTAGAAAAAAAAAAAAAAAAAAAAAAAAAGGAAAAGAAAAAAAAGAAAGAAAGAGGCCCTTGGGAATATTCGTTAACTGTCATTAGGAATAGTATTCTCGATTTCTCCTGCATCTTTGATATCTTCTCTCATTGAGGTCACAAGAATAGAACTAGAAGCCGACAAACGGCATGGTGGCATCCCGAATCGCACCTAAAAATAAAATGCATCTCCAAAGTTTCACACACGAAGCTACCGTAGGTATATATATACACATCAAGTCAGAGAGAGTTGTATTTCAAGTGACGTTATTCCCCCTACTGCACAGCTAGAAATTTGACAAGAGGCCCTATAAAGTGAGCCCAAACCTCGCCGGCCCCAACTCAAATGCGAAAACAAACAAACAAACCCGAATCAAAAGATACAACAAATCCAATCAATTCTAAATGCATCTTTCCGGATATGATGGCCCGTATCCCGTATGCCTAACCTACCCCAAATTACTCCGTTTACCTATAAACAGCAACGCCTCACAAAGCAGACGAATCCAACCACAAAAGAAAATAATAATAACTTATAATTACAACCCAATCCCCCTAACCACATCCAATGCCCCCTCCACGGCCACCTCGAGCTCGCTGACCCGTCCCTTCAAATGCCTGTTCTCATCCCTCAACAACCCGACTGTATCCCACGCCACGCTCGCGTCCTGCCCTTTGCAGTTCAAGCACCCATTGACCGGGTCCCCTCCAGAAATCCCCTTGAAAATCTTTTGGAAAGCACTCATCTGCCCTGGTGTCCCATTGACCCCCATTCTCTGTCTAGGCGTACCATTCACCGACCCGAATCCCCCAGTCCCAACTCTCGTAATCGGCGTGACAACTGCCGGAGAAACCGGCCGCGGAGGTGAATCGGGCACGCTGTTATTCGTTGCGTGCTGAATCAGCGGCAGAGAAGGCATGGTCAAATTAGTAATGGTGGTATTGGCCGGACTTCTGCACCTCGAAATCGAAAAAACACTTTCGCTTTCCGCGCTCGCAATCTCATCCTCCTCTTCTTCGTCAGAGTCGAAGGATCTAGAATCAGCGCTTTTCCGTTTCCTTCGCCTGCGGTCGCGGTCGATTTCATCTACCCCCAAATCTTCCGACACAACCGAAGCGGCTTTGGACGTGGCAATGATGGTCAATTGTTGTCTCGCTTTGCGTTCGGCGTTCAGCTCGTCCATTAAAGATTTCATGGCGCGCTCTTGTTCTGCTGCTTTGGCTGCCATCCCTTCCAGCTGGAATTTCAAGTGCTGCGCGCGGGTCTCGGCCTCTTCCATCTCGTCCGTTTGTGCTGATCGCTCCGCTTCGAGGTCTCGTATGGCAATGACGCGGTCCTTGTACGCTGCTTGTATTTTTGAGAGGAGTCCTATGGCGTTCATTTGAAAGTTTTTGAATGCGGCCGGGGAGAAGGTGTCTCGATCCTGGGGGGAGGAGGAGGGAAACAAGGCCTGTTCGATGTTAAGGTTGAGGATCTCATCGTCGAGGGCCGCGGCGGATTGGGTGGACTGCGCCGAGGGGGTGGTAAACCGAGACGAAATAGCGGACATGAATCGCGAAGTCATGGTGCCGCCGGGTGTGTTGGGTTTGGGAGTTACTGGATCCGCCGACGAAGAACTACCGACAGCAGAGGCAGCAGTTGCGCGTTGTAATCGGTTGGGTGTGGCATCTGTCGGGGTTGTAATAGAAGTTATATTACTGTTGCTGCACGCGCTGAGAGCGGAGCCGTTACTAGCAGTAGTGCCGTTGCTTTGGTTGCGGGTCTCGGGGGTAGCATTGTTCAGGGAGATCCCCAGAGCGGATGCTGCCGCGGCCGTGCCACTTAACCACCCGGCTAGGCCTCCCCGAGGGTTGCCATCGGCAGCAGCAGCGGCGGCGGCGGCGGTCCTGGCCGCATTAGTCTTCCTTCCGTCGCCGGTAAATGGCATCTGTTCAGAAGGGAATCGCCTGTGGGTTTTTCTCGTTGGTGAAGGAGTTCGGCTTCTTAGCGTCAGGGGTAGCAGGTTGGGGAATGAATGCTGTCGACGATGGCTTATCTGCCCGGAAAAGGGCGTTGGCGATGGGCAAGGGGGTCCGAGATCCTCATCGGTAAAACCGCTGTGATATTCTGATAGCGGAGCAAGAGAATACGGAAGTGTTGATGTTGGGTATTGTTGGCTTGATCGATGAGACGGAGTTAGATTTGGTGTTACGGCGCGCCGCTCGAGCTGGTGTTCTTGTGGAGTATGTGATGATGATCCATCCTCGAGGTCTTGGAGCTGGTCGGTCGGTACTCGCAGTGCTAGAGCTCTGGCAGGAATGGCGCGCTGCTGATGAACAGGTTGAGGAAGTTGAGGAGAAGCCAACTCTGCTTGCGGAGAGGGCAGAGCACCGGGGTTGTCGCTTAGCATGATGAATTAATGTTTCGAAATTCGGGCCCGCCCAGGTCCCAACCGCTCTTGATATATCCCTGGAATTCCTCTGGTTTTTACGTTTCGTTTGGCGGGGCTCATGAACCGGAATGCTTTGTTTCTTACAGCAGACAGCTTAGCCCTCTACCAAAAAAAAAAAAGGCGAGGCAAGCTGATGTGTCACTCTTGGTCCGGGAAGGTTCGATGTCGTCGCCGTCCCTTTTTCTCGTTTCGGTGTTCTGTCAAACTTGCAGGTACCGAAACAGCCAATCTCGCGTGTGGAGGTACCTCGGCTACAGCCGATAGCTCATCATAATCTTGCCAAAAATGAAAAGCAAAATAGTAAAAGCTGTTCGTATTTCAGGCGAGATTGGGTACTTTGTCAACCATCCGATCCCGGGCCTTCTAGCTTTGTGGTCGAGCGGGGTTCCTTCAAGCCAAGATAGCATCAACGACGTGCATCAAGGTGCCGAAGGCCCGAGTCCAGTGTGTGGGCACCACCCGACTCACTCCCGCCAAACACTGCTGGAATGGATGTTGGTTGGTGGCGGACCTAGACAACTGGAGACTGCTCCTGGACCAGGATTACCCTTGGTTAATCCCTTTTTTTTTTTTTTTTTTGGCTTTGAGGGGAGGGGGGGGGGGGGGGAGGCGGTTTGCTGGTTCGGCGTTGATCCAAAGTATTTGACTTGGAGAAATTTAGAAGTTATTGTAAAAGTATGGCTGAGAGAAGAAGAAGAAGAAATGATTGTATTGTATTAATAATAGAAAAAAAAAAAACTTGAACTTGGAAGTGCTGGTTTGTTTACAAGGAAAAAACAACGATGCAATGGAACATGGAAACGGTCACTCAACTTGCTTTTCCAGGGTTCTGCTAGCTGACGTCCACGCAGTGTTCAAAGGTGCCCCACCGTAGCAACGGGGGAGCTAGCAGAGGTACCTGCCTTAAGGTACGCACGCCAAGGCAAGCGTCGCACCCACCAGAAGCCCGTTTCCAACAAGGTTCACTCATCAGCTGCAAGATGCAATCGCCCCAACCTCTTCACATCATAGGTTGACATCAAAATATCTCAGGAAACTCAATTCTTGGTCTTGTTATTATTCATACGTGGCAGTCTTCATTCCCAGTCTCTATTGATATGCAGGGTGTCATCTTTTTTTTTCTCTTCAATTCTCTGATATCCCCGAGATTGTGCAGAGCTTGATTAGTTTAACAGTCTAAAAAAGGGGCAGCTAATGACCTCAATCAAACCGTTCGATGTTATTTACCTCTGGCCACGGATACATCAAAACATCAGGGCAGAGTCATCACAGCTCCGGACATGAACGTAATCATACCGGAGTAGTGCCTGTGTGTGTGTGTGTGTGTGTGTGTGTGTGTGTGTGTGTGTGTGTGTGTGTGTGTGTGTGTGTGTGTGTGTGTGTGTGTGTGTGTGTGTGTGTGT
>MU865069.1:70462-89910 GCA_033576145.1 Cladorrhinum samala | reverse complement strand
GAAGAAGAAGAAGAAGAAGAAGAAGAAGAAGAAGAAGAAGAAGAAGAAGAAGAAGAAGAAGAAGAAGAAGAAGAAGAAGAAGAAGAAGAAGAAAAAGAAAAAAAAAAAAGGTAAAAATAAGGTGGGCAGGTTCGGAGAATTGAAAGGTGAGAAAACAAAAAGAAGAAAAAAAAAATGAAGAAAATGATAACCGATAAAGAAGAGAAGTGGAAAAGATGAGAGGAAAAAAAGAAATCCCCAAGATTGAAATAATTTATAAAAACATAGAACTCACCTGGGGGTAAATAACAAAGTGTGGTTCCGCTGTCGATTATATAAGGATACTTCTTGGTGGTGGTGGTTTGGTCGAAGTACCAACCGTCGGGGATGATGGTGTAGAATGAGTATTGATAAGAGGTGATGGGAGAATCGATGAGGTTTGTCTTGATTGACAATAAAAGAAAAATCATTAGCAGACAAAGCTACAAGGGGAATGGAACCTGGGAGACAAAATACAATTATCAAGTCCAACGCAGCAACTTTGCTTCTGTCCAACCCAGTGACGGGCGGCACACCACCCAACGCCAGGATGCCGGTCGAGGCGTTCCGGTCAATCGCTATGCTAAAAGTGGGATCGAGATCCCCTTGCTCTATCAGGGTGGTGAAAAAGGGCGAATACTCGACCGTGTTCCCCGGAGAGTGGTCGTCGTCGTCGCCGAGGAAGGCGTTGGTCAGGGCGGGGAACGCCATCCCCAGCAGGCCGCTCGTCATGTTGTTGCCGTACCACAGCGCCTGGGTCGCCAGGGACACCTGCTGCTTCTTCACCGTGAGATTGCCCACGGAAATGCTTGAGAATCCCATGGGGCCCTTGACCACCTCGCCGTCGCCGTACTGGATGTACATGTGCGTTTTGGGATTCGTGAGGCCGTACCGGAAGGAAGTGGGCTGCGCCGGGCCGAACGCGCAGGAAACCTGAGGGAGGGTCTCACCCAAGTAGTCTACGCATTCGTAGCCGTCCTGGACCGCCCACGTGTCGGAGCTGCCCGTGTCGAGGAGGAGCTTGATGGGGTTTCCGTCCCACAACGCAGACGTCGCGTACTGCGTGCCGTAGACGTTGGTGGATGTGATGTTTTCGTAGCCGTAGTCGGAGCCGGCTACCTGCCGTTGATGGGCGCCGAGGATTGCTGCTACGGATCGGGAGTTGGTTCTCGAGGTACGGATCGGCTGGAGCTTCTGGATGTATGATTGTTTGGTTTTTGATTTTGATCGTGACGATGCCGGGCGCGAGTCCTTGGAAGAAGAGCTGCTCCGACGAGCATATGAATTGATTCCCTTGAGGACTGTGTAGGTGATTCCAGGGGGAGCGTTTTGCATCAACTCTTTGTGGTATGATTTCGGAGAGGATAAGGCTGCGGCATTGATCATGAGGAGGCTACAGGCCAATGCCCATGATACTTTGGCGTACATGATCATGGCGGATGCGATTCAGTGATAGAGGCGTCCAACTTGGATCACCGAAGCTTATTTCAAGCAAAGGAGATGGCTGAGGAAATCTGGGAGATAGAACCATTATAAAGATACACGAGGCCGGGATGAGTAAAGGTCCAGTGGTAAGGGGGACGCGCTTGGTGGAAGACGGTAACTGAATGTATCATCTCCGCCTGTTTGGGTTACCCCAACCCCTCTTGCGCATCAAACTTTTCCATCTCAACTACGAGCATTAGTGTAAAGTCCCGGCTCCCGGCAGGATCTCCCGTCCTGGGAAGCGAAGTCAAACAGGCAATCCGGGTACCTGCTTAGGTACCTTGACGGAACATGAATGATATTTACCCGTCTGTTACATCATGTAGCCATTGAGGCTGGTGAGCTGGATGGGGCCGTGGAACATAAGTGGGAATGGGAAGATCTTATTCTGTCTTGTGTCTTGAGGTAGATGCCACTTCAGACGCATACTTTACATCCGCCTCGGATGACGGTGTCGCAGGGTGGTACTGCTGTAAAATATCCCGGTTTGCTGCAGAGGCGAGTTCAAATCTCCCGAGTGGATGATGGAGAAAGTGTCTAATGCCGAATACGTGCAAGAGCCCGTTGTCTTTTGGCCAAGAACTTCTTACTTGGCTTTGCATCCCGATCGTGTGCTATACCAAAAGATGATTTTCCCTAGAATGCGGTTGTTTGAAAGAGGGGCGAGACAAACTGCTCAAACTTCTCAGGCACAATGGACCCTAGGTGCCCGATATGAGAGGCATGGATTCGAAAAGTCTGGAAAAGAGACTGTCTGAGACATCAGTGTTGGGCGAGGGCAGTCCTGTAATTTCTTCTGCCAGACATGAGATACTAGTACCTACCTAGGCATGTTACTTTGGCGAAACTTGAATAAATAGGGTGAGGTATCAAAGACTGCAAGATCGTGGGAAGATTACCGTGACGTTCATTCTTGTAGCTATGGTCTTTCATCGACGATGTCTTTCTTGGATGGGTTGACCATTATGTACTGTACCAAGGAGAATGGCGATGACGCTCTTAACAAATGATGTGCACCTGCTCATCGACCAGACTGATCCGCGAAACAAGGACACTCAACGAGGGACAGCAATATCATGGAACAAGAGACCCCCCCATGGGTGAATTCACTGCAGAGAATAATTCAGTGACAGTGCCATGTGACTTACTAAACATATCGTGGCATCTGTTTAAGACTCAGAGCTCTTCCTGTCATGGAAATAGTAAAACAGCACTGCTTGACAAGGCTGCAAAGAACCCTAACTTACCTCGACGACTTCATGTGGTACTTGCATTGATTTACCGTCACTGTCAAACAGCTGCTTCCGCTGCGGACCACACTTGATGTGGTCAGTGCACCCGCTCACAAATTAGCGCACCCATTGTTCCAACGTCAAAACACCCAAGTTTTCCAAAAACAGGGTATTGGTCACGTGGTAATTATCAGCGGCGCCACACATTCTCACAGCGCAACGCCACATTTTGCAACACCCAATTTTTCAGCATGTGGCTTACGCACGAAAATTCTGAGTGCATAACTGCCGAATCTGTTGACTGCAGCAAGCCACGACCCACTGATTCAACCCATCCGTCAGCATTGGTCGCAAATATCAATTGCATCGGCCGCATTCGAGTTGCTGCAACGGAAGAAAGCGCTTTGTATTTCCAATCGGCGCTCTCGACGCTTCCACCTCGAACAATAACACACGTCGAAACAATCGCCGCCGAGGGACAAAGTGGTCGTCCGCAGAGTCAATCGGCTCGATTCGACTCCCCCGATTCCATCAACACCTGCCTTTTTTTCGCATCCTTGCCAGCGACGCGCCGCGACTCTGTTTTTCGTCTTTTCACTTCCCTCATTCCCATCAGCGTTGCGTTCAGCGTCGACCGTCTTTCCCGCCCTGCGACTGTTATCCAACATTCAATAGCCACCTCTGCTTTCCCGCCGGCCATCGTCAACCCACAGCGACTCCCATCCGTATCCTTCTTTCCCGTTCTCGTCACTTCGAGGTGGCCTCAAGATGGCGAACCAGCCAGACATCAACTCCATCTTGCGCCTCATCGGTGGTAATACAAACTCTGATCCAGGCTGTGGCACGACAGCATTACTAACAAGTTTTGGTACAGAGAGCACTCAGCGTCCACCAGTTTCCTCGACAACTCCCCTCCCGCAGCCAGGTCTTTCGGCCCCCGTCCCGCAAGCTGGCGCTCCCTACGGCGCGCCCGCATACCCGCCGCCTGCTGCCGGGCAGTACCAGCCTCCTCCCACGAACTACTACCCGCAGCCTTCGGCCAGCGGGAGCATCGACCTGAGCAGCATCCGCCCGAGCACCACCGGCACGCTGAACTCCAACTCGATCGGCGATGCGATCGCGCGAGCCAAGGCGTTTGCGACTCAGGCTGGCGTATCACCGTACGACAGACAGGCAGGTGCTGGATATCCTGGCGCCGACCCGCGGGGCCACGACGACCGCGGCTACGCCGGTCAACGCTCGAGATCCAAGAGCCCTCGCGGTCGCGACGCTTCTTACCGCGACAACCTTGACGCCTACCGCGACGAGCGCCGCGGAGATCATGGTGGCCAAAGCCGCGGTTATGGTCGGGATCGCTCTTTCTCCCCTCGTCGCCAGGGCTTTTCCCCGCGCGGCGCTCATGGCGGCCGTGACCGCTCCCCCCTCCGAGGCAAAGAAGACAACGTCGAGACCATGGAGATTGAAGGTAGCATGGTTGGACTTATCATCGGTCGTAATGGCGAGAATCTACGACGCGTCGAGAGTGAAAGCCGGTGCCGTGTGCAATTCATACCTCCCTCTGGCCAAAATGACCGCATGCGCCAGTGTCGCATCACGGGGCCCCGTGCTCAACGTGAGGAAGCCAAGGACATGATCAACCGCATCATTCGCGATAGCGGTATGCGTGCGCCTCCTGGACAAGGCGGGCCCAGAGGTGATGCCCGCGAACCTCGTCCCGATCGGAATGCTCCTCCTCTGCCCAAAGAGGGAGAGGATAGCTTGCAGATCATGGTCCCCGACAGAACCGTCGGTCTCATCATTGGACGCGGTGGCGAGACGATTCGCGACCTTCAGGAACGCAGCGGGTGCCACATCAATATTGTCAGCGAGAGCAAGAGCGTAAACGGCCTCCGTCCTGTGAACCTCATCGGCGCACCGGCCGCTGCCAAGCTTGCCAAGGAGTTCATCCTGGATATTGTTGATAGTGATAGCAGAAACGGAGGGAACAATCCTATGGGCGGCGCTCCTCCTCGTGGACCTCCTCGCAATGAAGGCTACGGCGGCGGCGGCGGCGGCGGCGGTCCCGGCGGCGGCCCAGGGGGGCACGACAAGATTAATGATTCGATTTACGTTCCGTCTGATGCAGTCGGCATGATTATTGGCAAAGGAGGCGAGACTATTCGCGAGATGCAAAACGCGACGGGTTGCAAGATTAATGTTTCACAGCCCTCGGGACCCAATGAGGTCGATCGCGAGATCGGCCTCGTGGGTAGCCGCGAGAGCATTGAGCGGGCCAAGCGGGCTATTGAGGACAAGGTAGATGCAGCGGTAAGTTTCCCTTGACGAACCTCTTCTTTCCTGGAACGAGCACTGGTGCTAACTCATATAATCCAGAAGATGAAGAGCGGTGGTGGTGGCGGTCGCGGCGGTGGTCCCCGTGGCCAGCATCGCGATTATGACAACCCCAACTATGGACAGCCCTCAGCCAACCCCGGCGCTCACGCGTCGTCTGGCCCTGCTACTAACCCGGCCGCGGGTGCCTCTGGTGCCCCCAGCTATGGTCAAGGCCAAGCTGACCCATATGCTCCTTGTAAGTTCCTTCTGTTTCCTTCGCCTCATCTTCTCAGCCCCGGATGGGTCCTAACGCATAACTAGATGGCGGTTACCAGAACTATCTTGCCTTGTGGATGGCGGCAGCCGGCCAGCAGGCGGGTCAGCCCGGTGCCACGCAACCTCCCGGCGCTCCGTCAGCCTGATTCCAACATGCCCGATTTGACTGATTGCGATTGATGATGAATCAATCGCGCTATCCAAGCTGAATCTCCCACATGAGGCGATCCATATTATCCGAGCAAGCACACAGATCTTGCGCTCTCAGCCTGATACCCCCGCCCCAGCGGACTATTATTGTTTGATGACTGTACGATTCACCGGACGTTTTTTTCTCTTTCTCTTTTTTATTCTCTCTCTCCAGCTCGTGTTGGCGAACCTTCGACATCTGCCTGTCTTCGGAACACATCTCAAGAGGATCACCACCGCCGATCATCACTTTTGCGCGCTCTGATGTTGACCAAGCCTGCTGCCGATCACGTCTGCCATGATGTCGCATTGATGCTGATGTATCATGTTGAGAAAACCGCAGCAAGGTGGGACTCGCCCTGTTCGTCACCTTTACGCTCTGCATAGGTCCGATGTCCCTGCTCGAAAGGTATTCCAAAGCTGTCTGTACCTGGTCATACGATGCATACGTGTCTCCAGCATGCAAAGGTATACATGCAGCTCATACTCACGTCTGCACTTTGTCCGCCTCGGCTCTCGTGTAGGCTCCCAAGGATTGTTTACTCGCCTTCATTGCCTTTGCGTGGATCCAGGATGGACTCTACGTCCACCCTCTTTTTTTTTTTTTTTAAAAAAAAAAAAGAAAATTGCTGCGCTACACTTGGTCTTGGGTATCTTGCCATGCATGGATTCGGTTTGACACCAAGCTCGCGCGCGTTCTTGAGGCGATGATTTTGCAGCAGCGGACTCGTGTTGTCTTGGTTGGGGATACCGTTTCCCTCCAACGTTTGAGGGTACCGCCATTTTTGGGGGGGCATATTCTTCCCTACTCGATATTCTGGGAGTGACTGTTGCTCTCTGAGAACCTGTGATGATCCGGCCGCTCAGATATCATGGTCTCTTGATGATGGGTTCATCCGCTCTTCCACGACACCAAGCAACCAGTTTTGCTACGGCTGATGATCTTTCTGAGGCGTTACATATCATGATGATTGAGGTCCTTGATCTCTTTGACCAATGATCTGAGACAATTACACATATGCAACGACCTGATCTAACCCTTTACAGGATGCAAGGTGATGACCAGGAAATGGTGGACATGGGTGAAAACAAAACGAAAAAAAAAAAAAAAAACACGAAAACCCCCCCCAAAAAAAAAGAACCTTGGAATGGGCTTTTGGTCGATTGATAAGCTGTGTATAGTGTAGTACTACTTGGGACAAAAAGCGAAGGGAACTCAAAATGGGGATAGTTGAATGCATATTTTTTGATCAATCTGGAAAGGGAATTATTGGTGAGGTGGTTTGGTCTGATCTGGTCTGGTCTTGCCTTGCTTGTGTACAAGAGCAGGTTTTCTTATTGCCTCTCCCCATCTCTTTTTCTCTATGTTTTGTGTTGTCTTTACACGTCTTTACGAACTATTTCATCTGTACCAGTGGTTTTTTCTTTTTTCTTTTACAACACCCACTACTGGATCTTCTTGGACAATAGTTTTGGACGTCGGTGTGTGTATGTAAACTGTATTGAACTGCTTAATGATTATTTAATAATGCCATACCTGCGTCATCCCGGTTGCTACGTTTCTTTCAAAATTGTTGAGGTTGAGAGTTTCATGATTAGTGAGATCCCAAATAAAAAAGGTGATGGGGCCCAACAAGGCCAAGATTATGTAGGTCTGCCATGCACGACTCGATTATGCAACGCAAACCGGATTGTTGGGAAGGTTGTGTTGAGTTGGTTGGTAGCTATGACTCGTGAGGCTCTTCACGGTTGAGAAATCCTTCAGTTCCTTCAGGCCTGATAGTTTGTATGCACCTCGGCTTCTCTTGAATGTTTACTAAACAGCGTACAGATTAATAAGAACTAGATGGGTAGATACTAGAAACCCGTCAACCGAATAACATGTGATTATCATCTGAATGACTGAAATAACAATATGGAAAGTGAGTTTTTTTTTTTTTAGTTTTTTGTCTTAAAAAATAATAATAAGTAATAATGGTTTTTTTTATGAATTTTTCTAGCCGTTCCTTTAATGGGTTATAATTCTTCAAAGAAATTCGAGTTGAAAAACGAATTAAAACCGCCCGTTCCGGTTCCCGAACGAACACACTTGAAGACTGTGGACACTGGACGTCAAAAAGCCCCACCAAACACGTGGGGGAATTCGTTCAACAGCGGGGTCAAGGAACATGGATCCTTGTTTGTGTGCCCGGGTAGTGGGTGACAGGGATTTTTGCCGGTGGGTGGTGGTGGTTTGCAACAGCGCGGCGCAGCATGTTTAAATCCGTCAATGACATGTATGCTGTACTATAATAAAACTGGAAGGTAGATAGATGATGGTAATAATCCCGATTTAAAATCTTTGAGCATCTTCTAAATCACAGTTCTCCCATTTTTTTTTTAAAAAAAAAAAAATTTGTTGGGGGGGGGGATTTAACCTTTGGCCTGATATATACCTCGTGAAATCTAAATTACCGTCTCATCCTCCCCTCCCGTCATCATCACTCAGAATTCACAACATCCAGTTCACTCACAAAAAAAATTAAACAAAAAATGTCCTCTTCAACACCCCCAACAAAGTCCCAAAAGGACCCCTTATCACCCCTAACCAAACTCTCCCCCTGCGCGTACATCTACCAGCCCTCATCTTCTTCTGACAAGACCACCACCGCCACCACTATTAATCCCACCTCGACGGACCCCAAACTCATAATCCTCTCAACCTGGATGTCGGCAGCATCCCCCCACATAGCCAAATACCTCGCCCCCTATCAGGCCCTCTACCCCTCCAGCCCTATCCTCCTCCTCCGCTCCTGGCCTCGACACTTTTTCATCCCCCACCTCGCCGCCCGCGAGCTGAAACCGGCCGTCACCTATTTCCTCTCCGTTTTTCCTCCCGCTCCCGCTGCTGCTTCAGCTCCTACGTCCTCGGCAGCGAACTCTCCTCCTCCTCCTCCTCCTCCAGAACTGCTCGTCCACACCTTTTCGAACGGGGGTTCCCTCCTCTACGCCCTACTCCGCCGGGCCGTACTCTTTCCCAGCTCGCCCGCTTCCTTATCCTCCTCCTCCTCCTCCTCCTCCCGCCACCACCCGACCCAACCCGAAACCGAAACCTTGTTGGCACTGAATTTCCCAAGGTACAAAATAATATTCGACTCGAACCCGGGGCAGTTCCGCTACCGACCTGCCTTTAAAGCCTTTTCCGCCTCGCTGGGCCGGGGCGGCCTAAAGTACTACCTCTTTGCCCCGCTGATCCACCTGACCGTCGTGGCGTTTTACGTCTGGCACCTCGTCGCCGCGAGCGGGAAGTGGTTGTCCGGCGGTAGTGGTGGTGGTGGTGGTGGTGATGCTGGCGGCGGTCCCCTTCGAAACCTGGCAAACTCTCACAACTCTCTCGTGGTCCTAAACAGCGGCAGGGAGCTCGGCAGGACCTACATCTACTCCAAGCCGGACGAGCTGGTCGACTGGAGGGACGTCGAGGCCCACGCCGACGACGCCGAGCGGAGAGGGTTCAAAAACGTCAGGAGGGAGGAGTTTTTGGGAACTGGACACGTGGCTCACGCCAGAGGCGGGATCGAAAATCAGGAAAGGTATTGGGGGGTTGTTAGGAGTACTTGGGAGGGAAAGGTGGTAGATTAAAATGAAATTAAAAAAAAAAAAAAAACAGTTAAAAAAGTGGGATAGTGTATATATATTCATACATTATCAGATAAACCTTTTGGGAAAATAGAATAGAATATATAAAAGATCAAAGATACAATAAAGGGATCGGACAGTGTTATAAGGGGTCATGAGGGGGGTTGGAAAGGAGAATGGCACGACAAATACGTGTAAACACTGGACGAGGGAGAGTTTGATGATAATTATATCTAAATTTTTGACGAAGGATTTCCCCCTTTTTTTTTTTCTCACCCCTCAAATCATATTCACACAATTATCAGTAACTGTTATACATAAAGCATAAATGTTGTGGACTAAAGAGAATACGGCGGCATAAGGTGTGAGTGGCGCAAGTACGTACTATAATTATACATAATCTTGGACGTCAAAATATTATGTCATTGTACATGTATACAAAATGGCCGCTAAAACGGTTGGTAGATAGATAAATAAATAAATTAATATACTTTTAGAGGTGACTTTCAACCTCGACCTCCTGTCAATTTGTATTATCAAAGCGTTGGGATTTTATATACGGATTTGTTTCCCCCTTTGTTGTCCTCAAACTTGCGGCTTCTTGCAAAGTGTGATTAAGCAACCCGCCCCCCTTTCCCCTCCCTTTATGACGCCTAATGATAAGCAACAATAGTTAACCTTCACTTTCCCATGATGTTCCCGTTCCTCCCGAACCCATCAGCTATGATTTGCCTTGCTCTCTCTGTGCTCCTTTGTCCATTGCAGAAACTCCTGATACACAAATCAACACAAAGAAAAGATTTGATAACTTGGATAAAAAAAAGAAAGAAAGAAAGAAAGAAAAACTCCTTAGAATGATGCCGCTCACTATGAGCCCTAAAAATGCGCTCGTAATTTCGTCGTCATGGTCGTGCTCTTCCAGATGCCTTTTAGATATTATATATCTGTGTCGTCCGTCTTCTTCGCCTAACGCGTTTCCCCTGCTCACAATCGCTCAACTGTGGATTTGTCGATCCGTCGCGTCCAACGGTTATCCGGTTTCCCGGTCCAGCTCTTCCCCTCGGTTCAAATCGAAATGGCCGAAAAATGAAAAAAGATCAAATCAGCTGGGTATCTCAAAATCGTCCTTTTGTGCAATGTTGCCTGTTGTGTGTTTATGCCGGCTTCAAATTTAGAGAGGAATTTTTTTTTTAATTTTTTTTTTGGCGGAGGTTCGTTCTGTGGACTTCGCATCCCTGGTTGATCACGTCGTTCGTTGCTTCTTTTTTCTTCGCAAGTCATCTTCATCCCGATCCCTGTCAGCGTAGCCCTTTTTCTTGTTCCAAGCGTGCTCCTTCTTGATCATAGCCTCCCCAACAAATGGGAGAATTTCTCCATCTTCCATACCGCCGTCGTAGCCCTCATCCACTCCCTGGGCTGCCTCGCACGCCAGGCACTCCTGGTCGTGCGGCTTCTCGTCCCGGTCGATGCCGTGTTTGCAGTGTCCGAATAGCCCGTTGTTCTTCGCCTCGAGACATGGCAGCTCCTGCGAGTACTCTTCCCAATCGCTCTCTTTGCCGCACAGTGTGCATGTACCGCAAAAGACGATTTTGCGACACATTTTGTCGCCGTAGTTTCCCTTAGGGAGCACCAGAGGAGGAGGAGAAAAAGAAGAAGGAAGGAGAGGGGAAGGGATATTCGGGCGGGGTGTGCCCCGCGGCACTTGCGAAAAGGGCGATGGTCAGGTCGGATCGCGCAGCAGGAGCAGGAGTAGCCGGAGGAAGAGGAGGAGAAGGGCGATGCAAAGATGAAATCAGGCGAGTTTTATTCTCTCGAGTAAATCCGATCGAGGAGCATCCGCGAGGGGAGGCAGAATGAAGTTCTATGATTAAGAGAAAAAGGGAGAGGTCAGATTATGAAATTCGTCAAAAACACTATTGTAGGCTTAGCCTACAAATCATGGGCCCTGCCATCTTAGCCTCGGAAGACGGGCAGTGGAGTATCTTCAACACTCCCCTGCGGTGATGCGGACGGCAGACGAGGATGGGGCCCGAATGGTGGCAATGACTTACGACTTCTGAATGGGCTCGCGGTCGCGGATGTTCGACCGGCGCGGCTTGGCCTGCGGATCCCCAGGGGAAAGGAGCCCAGCACGGATTGTACCGCGTACTGTGTGTGGTGGTAATGATGAAACTGGAGATGAAGTTGAGGATGGTATGACAATTGAGTTTACTGATTACGACAGTTAGCATCTTCCCGCGGCGAACAGGAAGAGACTTGCGGGAAAAAGATAAGAATTCGATTTTACCTACATGGTCGGGTCTGGTTTGTCAAGAGCGCTCGGAGAAGGATTTATCAATTGCAGAAGCGTTGTGGCTTTTGAAAGCACGGCGATGGCGTCTTCAAGTTGCGGTTACAGCGTAATAACACACAGTGCTGGATGCAGCTCAGCGCAAAAGCGTTCGCGGGTGTTGAAGTGGAGATGGAGGCTTTCGATAAGCATGTGGCCGTAGCGTGATGCAGCTGCCCTGTGTGGCCTTCAACGTTCGTTCATTCGTCGTTAGCGGGTTCCCTTGTGCTATCATTAAAACGCTCAACGCTTATTGCAATTTTTTATGTCTCACCATATCATCGGACCTGTTTGTACACGTACCTATACGTAATAGTATTAACAATAACCTTTTTTTTTTTTTTTTTTTTTGCTTATTTTTTGTCTTGCATCTCCCATGACAGGTATCGTGTTCCGCGGAGGGAGGACAGAGGGAAAAATCCTGGAAGTAAACCCCCTCACAGTGACCAGCACCGACTCTCCTCCCCCAATCTGGTTGGCGGCAGAAACGAATGCGACAAGGGCTATTGAACGACTTCGGCACGCTCGCACTTTTTTGAGAGCTGCAATCCGCGAATCACCGCTTCGACCCGAAGCCCGGATGCTACTCCCGCGCGCACGACAGGGTTCCTGCACTCATTAGACATTTTTGGGCTTTTCCAGGGCAAAAGGGGTTGAATAATTTCAAAATTGAGAGAGCGAAAGAATAAATAGAATAAAAAAAAAGGGAGACGGCGGGACAGCTGACTGTTTAGGTCTAAAATATATCAAAAGGAAAGAGCCAACATGTGTAACACAAATCCTTCCTCTTTGTTCTTGTTGGGCCTCAGTTGTTTTGGCAGAAATTGGGGGCAATCGACAATTCCAAATGCGACGTGCAATCAATCGGTCATCCGGCAGTGGTCATTCACTGTGCTCGCTGCACGCTTGGCCTGAGGAGCTGCCTGTTGAGACCCACCTTTCATCCCTGTTTCCGAGCCGTGGTGGGGCAGTCTAGGCCCTTTTCTCGGTGGACCGTGGCATGCCAAGGGTGGGACTCGCCTGTCTGAATCCGGTTGGTCAACCTGATTCCAACCTCATTCCACTTTCATCAAACTCCCCCAAAAGTCAGCTTTGAAGAATCCGCTTGGTTCGTTATTCAACTAAATACATGATTTACCGCTGTTCATCTGTGCATATAGTCCAATCCTGAGAGCAACTTCAATGCAAAACATCCCCATTTTCCAGAATCCCCATCTTGCATGCCGTCGAACGTCAGCCAGAAAGCGGGGTGGGGACTTCAACGTGAAAATATGAACCGTGAGCGATCACTGGTCTGGCAGGGTTGCGGAACGACGGGGCGAGCGGGTTGAGAACGGAGGCGGACTGACCAGTTCGGCCGGTAGCCGCGCCGGCATCTCCACGGGGAGCGTGAGGTTGAACGATATCCGGCGCACCGGCTCGCGAGGATGGGGCGGGTTCTCGAGTGTCATCGCCGGCCTTCTAGGCATCGAGATCCGGCTTCTTCGTCGGCGGACTCTCTCCAGAACCACGGTATCCTTCGGCGCGGGCGCGAGCTTCTTCGGCGTAAGCACGAGCTTTTTCGGCGCAAACACGGGCATCCTCAGCAAGCCGTCTAAGTGCCCCTTCCGTCTCCAATAACTGTCGCTCCGCCTCCAAGAATGCTTGCTCCGCGTCCAGGCATGCTTGCTCAGATGTATCCTTCCAAGTCCTGGCCATGTCTCGAAGCCTGTCAATCTGTTTGACAGTTGAGATGGTAGAGACCATGATCTCAGCTCGCGGCTCAATGACGTCGTCCTCAAGCTTCTTTGCCTGCTTTCGCGTCTTTTGGCCGAAGACTGCCGACGCGCTGGTGTCTGTAATGCCCAGCGATACGGTTGCTGGGTTGAAGCGTTCATCAGAGGCATCCTCAGAATAAGGGGCAGCCATGGTCACATCCGAGCCCAATGCAGGCGAAGATGTGGGAAAAGCATGCGTCTCGACAGACGGGGGACTCTGGTGGATCAGGGACTCCTCGCGGCACTCGCGGAGCGTTCCCTGTCCGGCATCACCTTCAAGTGCACTCTGTTTTGCGGCATCATCGAGCGCCTTTTGCCTCGCGGCCTCTCCAAGTTCCTTCTTCTTGGCCTCGTCGTCAAGTGCCTTTTTCTTTGCAGCCTCCTCGAGAGCCCTTTTCACCGCGAGAGCCCTTTTCTCCTCGAGTGCCCTTTTCTCCTCGAGTGCCCTTTTTTCCTCGAGAGCCCTTTTCTCCTCGAGGGCTTTTTTCTCCTCGAATGCCTTCTGTCTTGCAGCCTCCTCGAGAGCCTTCTTCTCCTCGATTGCCTTTTTCTTTGCAGCCTCCTGGAGTGCCTTTTGCCTTGCGGCCATTTCAAGTGCTTTTTTCTTTTCCAGTGCCTTTTTCTCCTCAAGTGCCCTCTGCTTTGCAGCTTCCTCAAGTGCCCTCTTCTGCTCGAGTGCCTTTTTCTCTTCGAGTGCCTTCTGCTTTTCAGCCTCCTCGAGTGCCTTCTGCCTTGCGGCCTCCTCGAATGCTTTTTTGTGTTCGAGTGCCCTCTGGAGTGTCTGCCTCTTAGCCTCTTCCTCCAGTGCCTTCTTTTTGGCCTGCTCCCGAGCTCTGGCTTCTTCTCTCAGACGAGCTTTCTCCGCCTCTTCCCTCTCCGCCCTTTGCTGCTCCACTTCCTTTGCTATCTTCTTGTTCACCTTGTGCCTTGCCTTCTTTAGCCGCTTTTGCTCCTTGGCCAGTTCGTCTCTGCGTTGCGAGGCTGCCTGCGCTTCTGTTTCTGCGTTAAGTTGGACATTAGCATTTGTGTCTATCTTCTTGACGACCTCGGCGTTCTCTCCAGCGGTCTCGGACTTCGTTTTGTTGTTGTTGGCGGCATCATCGTCTGCAGCCGGCACAGATGACAGGATTCCAGTGTGACTTGGATGGTTCGAAGTGAACACTTGCTCTTTGCCCGCTGCTAACTCGGGTGCTGGCGTGGCTGCAGTTTTAGAGTCTGGACTTGCAGTCTCACCGCCGCCAGCCATGGATGCTTTTGGCGGCGCCGGGTCAGCTCGGAGTTCCGGAGGCGCAATGTCATCATCGCCAGCCACCGACTCTTGGGACAGCAGTAAGGCGGCTTCGGCGGCTTTGGCCTCGAGGCGCAGGCGTTCGATTTTCTGCTTCTCTTTCGCCCACTTCTTCTGCCCCTTGGTCTTGGTGGCCGAGGAGGGTTTACTCGGTTCTGCCTGGGGCCGATTCAGGAATATGTTGTCTGCGCCAAAAACTTTGACGAATTCTTCTTCAACATCCTTTGCCATGGGGCCCCTCATCAAAATAGCCACAAATTCTTGCCATCGCTCGAGTTCCTTGTTCGCCATTTCAGCCTCGCGCTTGCTTGACACCATGTCGCTCCAGCACTTGGCCGCCTGAACCCTCCACCATCCAATTTCGCTCCTCAGCGTGGCATTTTCTTGCGTCAGGTGCTGAGCTGCCCTCGTCGTTGGGGACTCCATCTCGAGCCTTTTAGCTTCGGCGCCTGGGGGTGGAAGTGACAAACCGAACCATTTGTCGACGTTGTACTTGGCCTTGGAAAGCTCCTGAGTGACAAGGTCGAGGTTGGTGGTTACGACATAGACTATCTTCATGGCCCTTCTAAAGTATCTTTCCAGTCGTTCGGTATCTCCTTTCCAAGACTGAATCTCATCCGGCCCCGCCAGTATGAGCCTGCTGAAGTTCCCGAATATGCAAGCCGTCATGAGCGCGCCAGGGTGAAGCAGCGGATCTGCTGCGTCAACTGCACAGCAAAAAAATTGGCCCAAGATCTCGGTGACGGATGAACTGCTTGGCGCGGCCGAGGTGTCGCAGAAAATCATTCGCTGGACCCCGTCCATGAACTCGGTCGTTCCAGGTGGGCCGGGGTTGAGTATGTAATGGCAATAATGCAGCACGGTGACATATCGTGCAACCATGGTGTTTTGGGGGTCTCCTAGATATGCCTCGAGCTTGTCCAGTGTGCCGCAGTCAATTTGGGGACAGGATATTGGCTCCACCGAGTCGAAGTCTATGTCTTTGACGGCCATCCACCACGTCACGGATTCGATGAGGCTTTCGAAATATTTCAGCATTTTTGCGATTCTTGGATCGTCTGCCGCGGTGGAACTCTGCCGCAGCCCTGGGAAATCCGCCAGCAAATTCCGGTTTTCGACATCCCTGAACCTCCTGATCTGGTTGGCGCGGCCAAAGATGAACCATGGCCATTTGGGAAGGCGATCGGGCATCTGAGTTGTAGGCTGGCAGCAGGTGATAAGCGCCTCGATGTCCGGGCAAATCCTGCTCCATTCAGCCTGAGGGGAACGGTCGAGACGGTCAGTGTGTGACGGACAAACAGGGCGCGAACCATTGAGCCTACAGAATTGAAAAAGTCAAATGTCAGCCACTGGGCGCGGCCCGCCGTGGTCTCGACACGCCTAGAGCTCCGAGGAGGGATTTCGGGAACAGGCTCGCGCCCGGACTCAGCCTCGGCCTCGGCCGGCATTTTGAGGGGTTCTCTCTGGCTTGGATTCGTCGAGGTATGCCGAGGAAACAATATCAGAGAAGCTGAAATGTAGGAATGCTATACGCCTGGGATATATAAAATCAAGAGAGTCGAATCTAAGTATAATGTGAATTTGTGGTGGAGAGGGTTTTCGGGAGGTTGATGGAGGTTTTTTGGTGTAGCTCAGTTCGCCATGGAAGCTGACTTGCGATCCTGGAGCCCAGGTCAAGGAATTTGCCGCGTAAAGTTTAGACCAGCGCGGTGAACAATCGCATGGGAAACATGGGGGTCAACCACATGGGTCAGAGAAAAGGGA
The DNA here is from genome assembly GCA_033576145.1 of Cladorrhinum samala. NCBI lineage: Eukaryota > Fungi > Ascomycota > Sordariomycetes > Sordariales > Podosporaceae > Cladorrhinum > Cladorrhinum samala. Next base: position 73,644 of record MU865069.1, on the reverse strand, counting down.
AGGCTCCCGGATGCGCTGTTTCCTTTCAAAGCGTCAAGGCAGGAGCACAGCTCCATGGCAAAGATGGGGACCCGGCTGCGAAATTCGCGGTGGCCGTTGATCCTGTTGTTTTGTTAATAAAGTCTTGCTTTTATCTTTTAGAAGGTGCTTTCTATATCTTGACGCCGAAGTTTTGTTTATTGACCACGAACAAGAGTTCACCCTGCAGTCTCTTTGAATATTAACCTAAGTAAATGCAGAAGCTTTAGATGAAGCCTTCCAGCCTCTTCTTCTTTTTTTTTTTTTTTTTCTAAACTATTATTTGTACTAATTCCTTATCTCAATACGATCTAAACCCTGAAGCTCAGGCTTTTTCAAAGATGCGAATAAAGGTGGGAAAGATTTCACATCAAATCAAAACTTTTGCTTATCATCAATACCATTCATAGGATGACAATAGAATAAACATGTTTTGGTAACATGATTGGTCTCTGACCTTTGAGATAAGTATTATTTAATCATCTTATTCTATTCTAGATTTACCACTTTACCGAACGTCATCCATCATAGTGTATCATAGTGTATCAAGGAACTCACGTACCTATCTAGATTAGGTAAACACATTATAACGACGGGAAAAAGTTTTGTTTCACCTTGCCATTCCGAGATCCGAAGTAATTAAGAATTCCAAAACTCAAGATAAACGATATACATATTTGTTTGGTAATTCCGCAGTTCTCCCCAACTGCCGAAAGTCTTGGAAGCGTTCGCTTGCGGCAGAGTAATAAAGGGGTAAAAAGGCTCACCCAAAAACATCTTTGTTAAGTATCTGGATAAACAACGCCGTTGCGTGGCTTTAATTACTTGCACATCACTACGAACGAAGATCTCGAGCAGGGATGGCCTGCATACATACAACACCTACTATAGTACCCCATGGTCACCCGGCTCCCCGAACCCGACTTCTAACAGTTTTGGAGAGCTCTCACCAATTTTCTTTTTTGGAGTATTGCAAGATCATCATCATTACTGGTATCTTGAAAGATAGTAAAGAAAAAAGAAAAAAAAAAAATGAAGACGAAACCAACCTTGATCCTCGCCGCCCTGGCAGGTGTCTCCCAGGCAGCTCTCCGATTCGGCTGCTCCTCCCTCGTCATCCAGCGCCTCGACCCGGTAGTCCAACCCGGTAGCATCCCCTCGGCGCACATCCACCAGATCGTCGGCGGCAATGCCTTCAACGCGACCATGGAGGGGGACGTGGGCGAGCGGGCAAACTGCACGACCTGCTCCTTCTCCGAGGACTTTAGCAACTACTGGACCGCCGTCCTGTACTTTCGCGCCCGCAACGGGTCGTACCACCGCGTGCCTCAGTACCCCAACGCCGTCGCGCACGACGGCCAGGTCGGCGGCATGACCGTCTACTACACGCAGGAGTCCTTCGAGAGCAACGGCAACCAAAAGATCACGGCCTTCAAGCCCGGCTTCCGCATGCTGGTCGGGAACGCGGCAAACGACAAGAAGAACGGCACCACGGTGGGGCTGCGGTACACCTGCCTCCAGACCATCCTGACGAGAGGCTTTGAGACGGATGATTTCCCCAAGGAGCCGTGCCCGGCGGGGATCATGGCCATTCAACATTTCCCTGCGTAAGTGATTTTCCTCCCTTTTTTCTTGATAAATATATATACATGTATGATTCAAATCTGTGATCACGTATATATATAAGTAGGCATTCCAGCTGGAAAAGTTACTGATGCGTTTTAAACGGGCAACAGATGCTGGGACGGCAAGAACCTTGATTCCCCCGACCACATGTCCCACATGTACAACACGGGCAAGGGAGGGTTCCGGGTCGCCGCGCCCTGCCCTGCCTCCCACCCTGTCCGCATGCCGCAGGTGGCCTACGAGACCATGTGGAACACGACAATGTTCAACGACAAGTCCCTCTGGCCCGAGGACGGCAGCCAGCCGTTCGTCTGGAGCACCGGCGACGCGACGGGCTACTCGGCCCACGGCGACTACATGTTTGGGTGGAAGGGGGATTCGCTGCAGAGGGCCATGGACTCGGACTGCTTCTTCCGGGACTGCGGAGCGAACAGGGGCGGGCCGCTGCTGGTGCAGAGCCCCGAGGAGCAGAACGCTTGCGCGGTCAAGCAGACGGTCGTTGACCAGATTGATGGATGTAAGTGTTTTTTTGTTCCTGATGATCTTGAATCGTTGAAACCGTCAGATCACTAACGCTGTAAATTAGGGGTTGACGAGCTTCCCGGGTGGTCGGCTAAGAAATTCTAAGGCAGGCAATTGGCAAACGCATGGCTTCCCCTTCCGAGACGTTGCATTCTGAAATTCATAAATTTCTTTTATATATTTTTCTTTCTACCAGTAATTAAGCAGCTCAGACATTAGAAAGAATTGATACATTTAGAAAATATCTGTCTTTCCCCAGGGAAAGAGAAAGAAGGGGCAATGCTATAATCATAAAAAGGTAGCATTCCTAGTAATTTATGTTGTTGAAATTTCCTTTGGATTCCATTCAATCAGACATTATGTTTACCCATACTAAATATAGCAACCTTCGTATGACCATAACTAGGTACACATACCTACCTAGATACCCAAACCGGTCCAAATATTCGGGGAAAAAAACTTGGAAAGAAGCTTCTTACTTAAACTACTTAGATAAGTGTACTATCCCCCATCTTGAAATGATACAGTTGGCATTATGACTAGGTAGGTTTTCTTTCTTCAGATATGGTCTTCCTTTTTGCCCATTGACTCGCTTCGCCCATTTATTGCCCTTCTTTCGGTGTACCCAACCATTTTGGCGGCAGAGGCCGAGATTTGCTTTGAACTTCTTCCTCGAAGAGATACGCGGTGCTCTCTGCGGCCTGTGGCTCTTGATAACAGGCCACCTCACGTTGGTGGTGGTGGTGGCAGTAGTAGCTGGACTGATTGCAGGTCAAGTTGGGGTTTCCCACAGTATGTGTGCCTCTATATCTTTGTCACCACTTCCGTAGCGTTCGATGCCGGGACCGTGGTCGCAGCTCCTGGAGATAGGCACCTAGCTCGGCATAAACATATCTAAACTTCTTTCCAAATTTTTTTTTTTTTTTTTTTTTTTTTTTTTTTTTTTTTTTTTTTTTTTTGTTTATAATAATGTATTGTGGTGTTTGTTAATATACAAAAAAACCTTTATTTTTATT
>MU865069.1:36064-68564 GCA_033576145.1 Cladorrhinum samala | reverse complement strand
CAAGTTTTAGGTATTGTACGGAACACTTCAAAACAAGTTTAGAGTTTTTTTTTTTTTTTGAGAAATTTTAGTATTGAAAGTCACACAGTACTTGCCCAGTACAAGAGTCAAATGTTGTGTTTGAAGAAGAGACATAATGTTAAAATTAAACTGTGTTCCAAGTAGAAGAGAATTGAAAGTCACCGCTGTTGATTAACTTATTAGTTGGACTTGATGGGATAATTCCCAATGTGGAAAGGTATTGCTGGGGGGAATAATCAAACATGCTTCATGGCAACAAATACCTTGGAATCGAGTGAAGGGGGTCAGTCATCCCAAGTTATCTAGAAAACCATTTTATTAAAGCCTGAATTTCCAAAAAAAAAAAAAAAAAAAAAAAATTTGAAATGCCAACTCCCCGATCCCAATGTTCTCGACCATCTTTAATAGTCTCGATCCTAAATAATCGGTTGACCAAAACAAAACCTGGATAGGACAATGGGCAGCAAGAGGAACCGCGTCTCGCATCTACCGTTACGCGGTGCCGGTTGCAGGGCAGGCATGGCAGTACCAAGCCATTTCGAGGAAGGAAGAAAAAGAACCTTCATGGGGTTTTTTTTCCCCATTGGCCCTGCTTGCTTTAACCCTCCTTTTCCCTTCCAACCCACCCTGTCCCCCGTCCCCGTCACCGTTCCCGTCCCCGCATGTCTCTCTTGTGCCTTTACGGATTGGATTACCCTTGTTTTGTTCCTTGACATCCCAAACCCCCCATGATCGATATGCAGCTCCGAGGACCGAAGGAATTGTACTAGGAAAATAAAATAAAAAGGGAATACAATGTGTTTGACTTTATTTCCCCCCTGCTAGCGCAGTTATCAAGTAAACGAAAAAGAACGGGAAATTTATTGCTTGCTGCGATGTAACCACAACCGAGCGTCGTATTGGGGATGAAACGAATAATTATCGATTGGACACTGGGGGTTGGACAGTAAATACCTAACCCCCCAAAAGACAGAACCAACAAACAACAAGAGGTGAACTGGTGACTGGACATCCCACCGCCAATTTCGACAGCGCTTGTTCGGCTTGATGTGTAAGCGCCTGCATGTGTATAGAATGAATGGCCTTATCACTCACCAACAAGCATTTCAACAAGTCTAGTACAGTTCTGTTCCGCGGAAGACCCAAGCCGCTCGGCGAGTGTATGCACCATGTGGTCTTGCGTGGCAGGTCTCCGTTAAACCAACGGACTATCGATGTAACCATTCCGGATTTTTTAATATGGCAGAAAAGGGTCGCATCGTCTGCACTCAACAGCCTGAATATTGCAACCCTCCGAATGAGATGCGAATTGAAAGCGATTCTCACTAGAGAAGAGTCAACATTGGCTGTCTCGGACGGGAAAAACGTAGAGCAAAGCGTGATGATCAACCATTACATACTGGAACTGCAGAAAGGCCCGATAAAAGAAACTTTGCTTGCAGTGATGTCCCCTTTGTGGTTCCTCTACACCAAGGATTTTTGCCAATTTTTGCATATTGCCAAGTTGATGATCCAATTGGCCGGGAATCTTTTCCCCCTAGTATATTCTCTTTTTGATTCCTCCTGATTTGGAGAAAAATGTCTGATAACCTGAGCTGACCGCCACTGCAGACCCTTCAGCCTACGTGCAGAAAGGCAACGATAATAATTCGCATGGCAAATGCCGGGGGCGGACATTGGGGCTGCCAGATGGGGATGTTCAGCGATTCCCCGATCCCACCCCGCAGCAGAAAAGATTTGATTTGGGGGAGGGCTGGGAGGTGCCATGATCTTTGCAAGGCCCAATCATTCATCATCATCTCCCATACCATCGCCGTGCGCGAATCCTCCTACATCATCCATGACCATGTGGCTGACACTTTGTCCCCAAAGCTCAAGTCAGTGCGTTGCGCATTGTGAGCGGGCGTCCCGAACCGCCAAGGATGCAATGCAGAAAAAGAAGAAAAGGAAAAGATTGAAGAAGGAAGAAGAAAAGAAGGGGCGGGATAGCATCTAGACCGGGAATGCTCCCATCTCACTCGTTGGCAATGAGCTTCTGGGTCACACACCCGCTTCGCCGCTGCCCCGCGTTGACGATGGGTCGCCAACAGCTTGGCAACCAGATCTTGGCCCGTCGCCCCCGAGCCAAGCAAGCTCCATATTCCCCAGATCCAGTGCAAAAAGCGGTCCCAAATCTATCTGCCGAAAGGCAAGGAAGAGTTGTTTGCCATCGCGCTGGCACACAGTTTCAACGGCCCAAAAGTTTCCATCTGTAAATTATTAGTCCCCGCTTTGTTGTCCCCAGAGCTAATAGCTTATGCTTCTTTCTTGGCGGCATTGGTTGCCCCTCCCCCCTGTCCCATCACCAAGCGTTCCCCCCCGCCCTGCTCATTCCCCCCCCCATCCTTGTTCGGGAACCAGGCTCTTTAACAGAACCCCTTGCGCGAGACCGCACCCGAACCGGTTATACTCAACCGACTAGCATCATGGATGCATGGTACGGTAGTAAGACACGGACAACTGCAACCTGCAGACAGGCAGTTCGGACCCATGCTCACATCCCAGTCCTGGTACTCGCTTTTTTAATGTTTGAACCCCAATCCAGATCCAAGAGGGAGGGATGGTAGGGTTGGAATGGTATGGGGTCGCCACTCTTATAAGGATGGACTGCAGTTCCACCATGCTTCTTGGTTAGCAAGTTGGTACGGTTCCCTTCTGTGTTCTTCCCCACCAGTCACACATACTCAACGGAAGTCGAGATCCTCCTTGACCAACCGCAAAAATGTCGGACGTGGATAAACAGGTAAATCTGGTGGACTCGGAGAAGGAAGTTGGTAAGAAAAACCCGGCAGCACACAAACGAGCATACATGCCTCCCCCCCCAACAATTCCCAAAGGATATCTCCCTGACTAACTCTGTACAGCAGCTGGCTTTGAACAGGAGCGCAAAGATGGCAGCACATCCGAGGGCAGCGAGTTGGAATACACCGAAGAAGAGGAAGCCGCAGTGAGGTGGAAGATCGACTTGCACACGGTGCCAATCGTGACGCTGCTGTACATGCTGTGCTTCCTCGACCGAATCAACATCGGCAATGCTCGCATCCAGGGCCTGGTTGACGACCTCGACATTGCCACGGGCCTCAAGTTCAACTGGGCGCTGTCCATCTTCTACATCATCTACCTCCTCGTCGAAGTGCCGTCCAACATCCTCCTCAAGAAGATCGGTGCGCGCTACTATCTCCCGCTGCTCGTGTGCGGGTTCGGTTTCATCTCGCTCTGCACGGCATTTGTCACCGACTTTGGCGGACTCATGGCGGCGCGCGCCTTCCTTGGCATCTTCGAGGGCGGTGCCATGCCCGGAATGGCCTTCTTCCTGAGCTCCTTCTACAAGCGCAATGAGCTGCTGTTCCGGATCGGCATTTACGTCTCGGCAGCCTCCATCGCCGGCGCCTTTGGTGGCCTCTTGGCCACAGGACTGTCGCGGATTCCCGAATGGGGCGTCGAGAGCATGCGAATCCACACCTGGCGCAACATTTTCTTCTTCGAGGGCCTCATCACCTGCATCATCGGCGCGCTGGCGCCCATCTGGATGCCCACCACGCCAGCTGATGCCTATTTCCTGAGCGATCGCGAGAGAGCCATCGCTGCTGAACGCTTGATCCGCGAGCACAAGGCCGACCCGGCCGACCAGGTCACCTGGAAGGATGTCAAGCAGGCCGTCTTTTGCATCCACAACTACACCTGCGCTCTCGGCTTCTTCCTCATCAACATCACGGTCCAAGGCCTGTCCGTGTTCCTGCCGACTATCCTCAAGGATCTCGGCTGGACCCACACCAAGGCACAGCTCTACTCGGTTCCGCCGTACGTGGCCGCCTGCGTCGTCGCCATCGCCGTGGCGTGGGCCAGCGACCGAACTGGGCAGCGCGGCATCTGGCTTGCGGGTTTCGCCCTTATCGCCCTCGTTGGGTTCGCCATCCTGCGATTCGTAGAGGACAATGCCAACATCCGGTACATGGCCGTCTTCTTCGTCACCGTCGGCGCATTCCCTGGTGGGCCTGGATTTTTGAGCTGGGCGATGAATAGTGAGTGTGGTTCCTCGGAGCCGTGACATCTGAGTGAAATTTCAGAGTAGCTTACTTTTTTGATTTTAATAGATTCTGCGGGTCCTTCGGTTCGTGCGGTGACCAGCGCTTACGTTGTCACCTTGGGAACTATTGGCGGTATCGTCGCAACGTAAGTTGAAATATCCGGTGCTCTTGCGAAGAAGATGCACGAGTTAAGCTAACCGCCGCGACAGGTGGACATACATCTACACGGACGCGCCCAAGTATCACACCGGCCACACCATCAACCTTGGTGGCCAAATTGCCACCTTCTTGCTGGCCGTATTCGGCATCCTGTATTGCGCACGTGAGAACCGCGTCCGGGCTGCAGGAAAGCGTGATCACCGCCTGGAAGGGCTGAGCGAGGATGAGCAGCACAAGCTTGGTAACAGGCATCCCCGTTTCCGCTACTGGACGTAATTTTTCGGGGATGTCACAAGATGACGGCCGCGCCGTGGAGGATGGGTTCCTAGCTTAGCTAGGTTGGACTTGGTATTTCCTGCAGTATATATGCTTTTTCCAATGAAGTACCAGAGACATGTTGATAATTATTGTTGTCGGTTTATTTTCCGTGTTTGCTTGGTGGCTTACGCCAAAACCGTTTTGCGCCTGCAGGTGAGTGAATGCAGTGGATGCATTTTGATCTTGCCTTTGAGCCGCTCAGCCAATCAGAACGATGCCCCTCTTTGCACCCGAGGCACCCCAAGAGAGCTTGGGAAGCTTATCACAGAGCCTCAGTTCTTGGGTGCCTGTGTGTGTTGATGACAACCATTGACGCCTCGGTTTGCCCGCTTTTTGACGCCTCTGTCGGTGATTGAATCCCGTGGGTAAAATGCGTGCTCTTGCGGTATTGGTGCGTCTAAATAGACTGCCGGCCCTCGGGAATGGTTTGACGGGCAAGTGGAGACAAGCCATCAGACGATTGAGCCGTGCTCCGGGCAATTGGTATCGGTCGTTCGGCCGACCAGGGCTGTGTGTTTTTGATTGAGATCAGGACCGGCAGTTATAGTACTGTGTTAGGCGGTTCAATCATTGATCGGGACGAGCCCGGGGGAGTGGAGAAGAGCATCTGTCAACTTGAAGAGGGGGGGGGGGGCAGTGGCGCTATAAGGAATGAATGGGGAAGGTGTCCAGATAACCAAGGCAGCGGGTGGAAAAATGCGGGGGAGATGGTTGACAGGAAGAGGAGGGATCAGCATTTCTGCCATCATGCTACCTTGACGTGCATGGGCTGCAACCTCAGATGACGGTAGCTGAAGCCGGGACAGAAAGCATGGGGAAAACCTCCACTCAGCAGCTCCATTCCGGGATGCCACATCGCTGGGGGAGGCAAGAAGGAACCTGGGGATGCGGGTGCAGGGACGGTCGGGTGTCATTGTTCACGGAAGGAACCCCCTCACGGGAAAAAAGTTTAACTTTTTTCATGGATCAGGTCACCCGCATGCAAAAGGCCCATCGTTCCCAGGTTGGGTATTTTAACTTTTAAGATTTCAGATCTCAGATCTCATATTGGGGGGGAGGAACACCTCGCTCTGCATCTTCCTATGAATCAACCAACCATGGCCGAGAAGCCAACAGTCGAACACGAGCAGATGGCGGCGCCAAAGGGTGACGGGTCCCTCAAGGCCGAGTCGTCTCTCGATCCCCACGTCCAGCAGTTCGAGAGTCGAGATGCAGAATGGCGCCGCGATTTCGAGAAGAGGCTGGTCCGCAAGACGGACCTGCACATGCTGCCTTGCCTCATCCTCATGTATCTGCTCAACTTCCTCGACCGCGCCAACCTCGCCCAGGCGCGCCAGGGATCTCTGGAGAAGGACCTGGGCATGACTGGCACCGACTTCAACTTTGCGACCTCCATCTTCTTTGTCAGCTACCTGGTGTTCCAGCTGCCGTCCAACCTGCTCCTCACTCGCCTCCGGCCCTCCCTCTACCTCACCTCGGCCATGATGCTCTGGGGTGTCGTTTCGGCCTGCAGCGGCGCAACCAAAACATACCCCCAGCTGATTGCGGTGCGCATCTTGCTTGGTTTCGTCGAGGCGCCATTCTTCCCGGGTGCCGTTTTCCTCATGAGCTCTTGGTACACGCGCGCCGAGCTCACCCGCCGCATGTCGTACTTCTACTCCGGGAATGCGCTGGCCAACATGTTCGGCGGGCTTATAGGTGCGGCAGTGCTGCAGAACATGGAGGGCGCCCACGGGATAGCCGGTTGGAGGTGGTTGTTCATCATTGTACGTATTACGCCGCTGTGTTTCAAGTGCTGGTTGTTGTCATGGTAAAACTAATCTCAGCACCGCAGGAAGGGGTGATTACCGTTGCCGTTGCCTTCATCGCCATGTGGATTCTGCCCGACTATCCCAGCACGACGCGTTGGCTGAGTGACGAGGAGAGATCCTTTGCTGCCTGGCGACTGCTGGCCGACATCAACGAGTCCGATGACCAAAAGGAACGGACCATGTGGGAGGGTGCCAAACTCGCCTTCCTCGATTACCGGCTGTATCTGTTTGTTCTTTTGCAGCATCTCAGCTTGCTGTCGCAGACCTTCCAATACTTCTTCCCGAGCATCGTCGGCACTTTGGGCTATGGCAAGATTCAAACGCTCTGGTTGACTGCGCCTGTGTGGTTCGCAACCTTTTTGATCTCGGTCTGCGTGACGTTTACCTCGTCAAAAACCAATGACCGGTCGCTGCACATCTTTGGTCTCATGCTTCTTTCGGCAGCCGGGAACGCCATCGCAACAGGGTCAAAAGTTCTTGGCGCGCGCTTCTTTGCCATGTTTCTCATGCCCATGGGAGCTGTCTCTGCTTGTAAGTCGGTCTGTCTGCAACCTTGCGCGTGGTCCCCTTGTTAACACATGAGCCTCTCTTAGACCAGATTATTCTTTCATGGGTCGCCAATTCCTTTCCCCGCCCCATGGTCAAGCGGGGAGCAGCTGTCGCCATCGCCAACATGGTGGGAAATACTGCGAGCATTTACGGATCGTACATGTACCCACAGACGGACGCCCCGCAATACATACCCGGAGGGAGTGCCAATTCGGTCGTCTGCTTGGTGGTCGGACTCTTGGCGCTTGTGTTGCGGTACTTGCACAAGTGGGAAAACAAAAAGCTGGAGCAAGCCGAGAGAGACCGCGCCGAGAACCCAGAGGTTGGTGTTGTCAATTCGTCAGCAGATGTCAGGGCAGATGGGTTCAGGTATATCTACTGAGCATCACATTGGCCAAAGTTTTGATTAGATATTATTTTACGCCCGTATACAAGGCTTATAGCTTTCATTCTGACTGGCTTATGTAAAACTGTTGCATGCTGGTTTGGACATTATCATTTTCTCTGCTAAAGATGTGAAAAGATGAAAGGTGATGAAGAACTTATTTGACTATCTAGAGTGCTACTTTGCTCCCAGATGATACCTAGGTACACCGATTACAAGCGGGACTGATTTTTTTTTAGCTGCAAGATTAGACTAGTAGTAGCCTTTGTGTCACCCTTTTACCCTCTCCCTTTCTTCGGATTCCAATCTTATCACTTGCTTAAAGACCGACATGGCCAATGAAATTGATCTTTTAACTTTCAAAGGTAACCTTCTTCTTACACCTACTAGGGTGGCCAAGACATGATTTCGCGACTAAATGTGCTCATTTGCACTCAACAGGTAAATAATCCTTTGATTTGGTTGATTACTTGCCTATCTAGATACCAAAGTATACATGATTGCCATTTGAGGAATATTGCTCAGTATAATATAGGTACATAGATATGTCATGAAATTCTACTATAAATCCTCTTTTCACCGCATCTATGACTCGAACACACTGAGGGAGGCACCACATCCTCTCTACCTTTAAATCTACCAAGAACACACACACACACATACACACACATACACAAACAAACAAAAGAAAAATGCACATTATCATCTCCTCCTTCCTCAAAGTCGTTCTTCAAGTCCCCCTTCAATTCCTCTTCTTCCACCTCTTCTTCCTCTCTCAAGGGCCCCCATTCATCACTCCCACCCAGGCTCGTCCTCACCCTCAACATCATCCTCATCCCCGTATCAGCAGCCAAAAATGGACCTACTCAAGCAACCTAGGTTTTCCCAACCAGACAATCTCAAACATCACGCTCATCTCCACCCCGCTTACGCGAGCCGCCCAGGAGTTCGCCCGAGCGCACGACGACCCGGTCAGCCCGTTCATATACAACCACGTGATGCGGTCCTGGCTCTTCGGCGCGCTGATAATATCTCGAAACTCGACTCTGGCCGCCTCTGTCGACCTCGAAGTCCACGCCGCCGCGACGCTGCTTCATGATCTCGGGTGGGATCGGACTCCCGGTTCCGGGGTTGTCAGCGGGGATAGGAGGTTCGAGGTTGATGGCGCCGAGGCCGGGAGGAGGTTTATTGCTGGTTTTACTGATACCACTGGTCATGATGGGGAAGGGGAAGGGAATGAATGGGACGAGAGGAGGTTACAGCTCGTTTGGGACGCCATCGCGCTGCATACCGAGCGGAGGATAGCGTATTTTAAAGAATTGGAGGTTCAGGTGGTGAGCAGAGGGATCGCGCTGGATTTTGAGGACCCAAAGGGGGAGGTGGTGAGGGGTTACGGGATAACTGAGGAGGAGTACGGGGCTGTTGTTGGTGAGTTTGGGAGGGAAGGGTTCAAGAGGGGGGTTAATGAGACTGTTGTTTGGCTTTGCGGGAGTAAGCCTGGTAGTACTATTGGTAAGTTCTTTTTTTTTAAAGTTTTTTTTTTTTTCCCTTCCTTTTGTCTTTGGCGTACCTAGGGAAAGGGATGCTGACTTTTTGAAAAGATACCTGGATGCAACCTTGGGGGGATCGATATGTGGCGAATTACAGTTCCCGGGGGAGGCAGAGGATTGATAGTATCTTTGCAAACTTGTAAATGCTCTCATACGAGGTTAGCTAGGTATCTAGCTAGGTACCTAGGTATTCCATTAGGGAGCATGCAGGAAAGTATGATTGGATCTGACTCTGAGGGGGAGTGTAGGATGCCCTTCCTCCCTCATGACACTACACTTGATTTAAAGTAGGTAGCCGAAGTTGAAATGCCAGGTCAAATACCATCTCAAACAGCCGCTCGCCTTCTAATCTAATCATTATGAATGAGGTGAGCACCGACTCATATGCTGGATCTGCTTGTGAATCCCCTTTTCCCTTCAGCATCATCCGATAGTGAGCCATCAGGATCTTCCGCATTGAACGTGTTCAACCATGTGCTGTTGGGACCATCACAGTTTTATTCCCTTTGGCCAGTAATACTATTCTAAAGCAAAGCAGTGGGAACTACTTGAACTTATTTCTCTCAGTCGCAAGTTATGACTCGAACTGATCTGCAAGATTCCGAAAAGAGAACAAGGTACCCCCAGGTAATTGTATCAAATATGAGTAAGTATCTAGATACCTATATATAGGTTTATTAGTCAGTTTGTTTACGTTGGGTACGGATGCTGACCAGTGAAACCTTCCTACCTTAGGAACCTAGGCGATCATACAACCAACTCTTCGAGAAACACTCATATCAAACAAAGCCAACCACTCCTTTTTTTTTTTTTTTTTTCCTACTAGAAATATTCCCCGACATATCTCACTTGATAGATACATTGCCAAAAACAGTTTTTTTAAGCTTTAGTAACTTTCTCATGGACACCTACCTAACTAACCCTCCACTTTGACTTAGATCCCCTCTTTCCTCTCTAGTAGCAGTTATATCCTTGATCATCCGAAGTTCTCCTTCTCCCAAGCCTTTCTCGTCCCGGTCCCGCCCCAGCTCCCGCCCCCGACGTCTCTTCTTCTGCCACTCATTGTAAACTTGGGGGAAAATTGGCGAGGCGCAGCAAACAATCGCCGTCATGGTCCCTGCGGCCGACAGCAGAGAAAGGTAGCTCTGTGAATACGTAAAGTCCTCGTCGACCGTCTTGTACAGCGCGCCCATCCTCAAACCTGTCACGACGATAACTCTAAAGATTGATTTTTTTCAGATATTAGTAATTTAGAATTTCTTCTTTTACTTTCTTTTAGGTCTTGTCGATATTAAACGCCGGTGGGAAGGGAAATTTTTTTGATAAAAAGTGGAAGAAGGTATGGTAATATATAGAAAAGAAAAACCTACATTATTCCTACATCAAACACAACCATCAACATGACGCGCTTTCCGAAAGCCATGTTCCTCATCGTGAGAACCAACCACGTGGGCACGGCGACGATGACCACGTCGAGCGCCAGCCCCAGGGCCTCAAATGCCATGAATGACGCCATCTGGTCGCCGCACGCCCCCAGGACTTTGTGGTCCCAGTTGGCCGCGAACGGCCGGCAGATTAGAAAGATTTGCAGGATGGACGCGACGGCCAGCAGGCCGCTGAAGACTGCGAGCGCCGTAAGCGCCCGTCGCGCCCACGGAACGGGATCAAAGATTCGATGGAGGAAAATGCAGGCCGAGATGCGGATGAGGCCGTTTATGAGGCTCCATAGGGCTTCCGAAACCAGGAGTGACTAGATAAATGGCAAGTAAAAACTTCAGCCGATGGTCGCATAGCTATAGTAAGTATCCAGAGAAAACTTTTATGTAATTACTACTAACCTTTGCTACCCGGTCCACCTGCGAAACCGAAATGTCGTCCTGGTGCGAGCCCTGGCCTTCGCTCGCGATCGCCCACGTCGACAGCGCAATGAGCGCCGCGGCCAGCAAGAACGAGAGCGGGACGAGCACGTCCTCGACGCGCAACTGCGTGCCGCGCGAAAGTATTCGGACTGCGAGCATCGAAGCGGTGGAGCAGAGGCCCAAGCTCGTGAGGATCCAGCTGGTGACGAGAGTGCATTTTGACAAGGCGGTATGCTCCTTCATGCTGCAACAGGGAGATAGATAGCCTGAGATGGAGCTTTCATATAGATAAAGGTATGTTATAAGTAGATGGCTACCTGGACTAAAGTCGATGGAACGAAATAAAATAAAATTGTTTGCCTTTTATTTTCATTGACACCAAGAAAAGGAGGCGAAGCAAAGTGGCAGTTAGCGTGTCTGCCTTGCGAGGGTTTATGCACATACATACCTACCTTACCCACCACCTGCCCGACGTGGTAATCAGGCTGGAATGCGGCATTGATTGATTTGTCACAGAATCGCACAAAACTATTGAGCCTTGTTTGTTCTTGCTTTGCTCTGCTCCTTTAGACCGTGTTGAGGCGAAGCGTTCAATTAGGGCGTTCATGAAACTCGGAACAAAGGAAAGTTGACGTTGACTTTCATATAATGATATCTTGAAGGATAGGTATATTTCAATTCATAACTTGTTGTTGTAGTAGAGTAAAAGAAAATAATAATAATAAAGCGTTGTTGACAGTACGCAAACCTCTACCTTCCATCCCTTTAATTTCTTCGGTCCTGACCTCCTTTCCCACCCTAAACCCTCATTCTCATCCATAATAAGGCTTCTTGAACTCTATACCTCGGGAGTTGAACCACTCGGTCGCCTTTTCGACCTCGGTCCGCTCCACCCAGTCTCTGTCGATACCGCCACACGTCAAATCAAAACAAAAGTACTTGAGGTTCCGGCAGTTCTCGGATATGGCCTCCATCGCCTGGGACGGCGTGAACTGCTCGGCCTCGTCCCCCAGCGACGTGCCGCCGCCCTCGTACTCGAGCCTCTGCAGGTTCGGCACGAGAGAAAGCAGCTCCTTCAAAGCTGCGCCGCTGAGCGAGCTGTAGCCGATGACCAGCTCGGTGACGTTCTTGAGCGCGAAATCGAAACCCCAGCAGTCTTTGACTCTGCAGATGCTGAGCCTCGTCAGGTTGGGCGCGGCGCTCAGTATGCTGTACGACAGGTCGTGATCAATGGCGAACCCGTAGTGGGCGTTGCTGTACCCGAAGCTCACGCTTGCGAGCCTCGGGAGGGAAGGCGGCGGGTCCAGCAGGTTGAATGCTTCGTAGCAGAGCATGAGGTTCACAAAGAGCTTCTCGACGTTTCGGCAGAGGTTGAGGATGAAGTCCATCTCTATGTACACCTCCGCGTCGTCGTCCTCGCTGGCTGTGAAGAGGGTCGCCTCGTCCGGGTCGTCAGACGTGAGGGGATAGTGCTTCTCCGGGTCCATATTCTTGAGATAGTAGGTTGCCTTTTGGGTAGGTAATTGTTAGTTGATATGCCTAGCTAATTTGTTAATTTGAAAATGCTGGTTTGTTTGTCTTTGGACGTACCACCTCTTCGGGAAACTTCTCAGGAACCAGGGGGTCGTCAAACACGTTTCCATCAAAGTGCAGGTCTTTGACGAGCGATGCCAGGTCCCTCCGTGCCATGAGAGTCCTGGCCAGCAGCGGCCAATCACTGTAGCGGTAGCGAGGCGCTCGGTAGAGCCTCCATGTTGTCAGAGCGTTGAGCCCTTTGGACGTGCGATTGAGTCTAGCGAGGGTACCCGGGTCTGGCAGTTCGTCGGGCGAGTCCAGAATGTTAAGAATCTGCTCGGCAGTCTCGGTCGCGAGGTCACTGAATGAAGCCGGCATGCTTAAAACTTAAAAGGCTTGACACAACACAGGTTGTGATGTTTTTTGGGGGGGGGGGGGATGTTGTGGTGAGAAAATAAAATCAGACGCTGCACGTAGGTATTTGACCTATTTGGGATAGCTGAAACTAGGCAGCCTCCGTTGCCTGGGACACACTTCAGCTAGGCCTATTTGTGGCCATCCCTGGCCCTCCTCTTCTCGTCTAATTTTTCGATAAACCGATCATACGCTGCTTGGTCCTTTCCAGCATACCCCGACTCTTCAGTTGTCCGGGCATCGGCAACAAATAACGCATCCACCCACCCGTACCCAAACCATCGTGGAGTTTTTCTATCAGACGGCGGCGGCACTAGCCCATGTACACGGGGAGTCTTGGTAGTGAACGAAAGCTCGGAAAGAGCCGAATCGGGGTGTTTGTCGAGCCCGACGCACATTGCATCGAAGAATCCCTCCCAGGTAAGACTGACACTGGTTATCGCACCAATCCAAGGATGTGAAAACGCCTGCGCATTCTCCAACACGACCTTCCTCAGCATCTTGCAGCGAACAATAAAATCAACCAGATCTTGCGACAGAAACACGTTTCGCAGGACAAGTTCCTCCAGAAGCGGCATGCTCTCATCTCCTCCTTCTTCTCCTCCTCCTCCTCCCCCTCCCCCTCCCCCTACATCTTTAAACGGTAGCGGGACAAGGAACGGCTTCCAAACCCGAGTACCTGACGCGTACCTGTACGGCTTCCCAGCCAAGCCAAACATGAACCTTCCATCATCCGATTCGCGCTTCGTCCCGATCCCAATCTCCAACTTCTTGACCTCCCTCAGGTGTTGAAAAAAGAACTCGCCCATCCTCGCCACGTCGCTCTTGTACCCTTCATACCCCATAATGGCCCCGTCTCTCGACTTGTCCGGCTCCGAAACAGCCAGCCGGACCTCCAACCTCTCGAGCTTCCCCAGGAACTCCTTCCACTCCCGGCTCGCAAAGACCGATACCCCGCGCGGCGACCAGTTCTCGATGACCAGCTCCCTGACCCGTGGCGCCGAAGCCAGCGCCTCGTAGGTGTTCCTCCACAGCCCGCACACGGACGGGATCCTCTCCTCCCGCTCCGCCACGCGCTCCCAGCACGACCGTGACCGTGACGCGCCGGCGCCGCCCTGCTCCTCGTCGTTTTCAAAAATCGCCTTGCCCCCGATCGGTGAATTCCTCCCCCTGACCTTGTCGTAGTCGTGAGCAAAGTAGATTGAGATCTTCTCGAGGTTGGGCAGCCTGAGAGGCGAAATTGAAACCCGACCGTCACGGGCCGTCTGGGAAAAGAGGGCCCGCGCGCTGGTCGGCAGGATCTCGCAGCGGTAGCCGGGCTCTCCGAGATTGTGATCCGAGTGCCCGACGAACCGGAGGACCTTGATGTGCTGCCCGTGGGTCTCCGCGGCCAGGAGAGCCAGAGACGAGGCTCGGAGGCTGTTGGAGAAGCAGAGGGTGTGAAAGAGGACCGGAGAGAGCCGGTGCCGAAGGGTTTTGCATGTTTTGCTCAGCGCGATGACGTCGGTTTTGTCGCCGTTCGAGAGCGCGAGGAGAAGATCGACGATGGCGGTCAGAATCTCGAGCGGGAGGGTGGTGATGTTGGGGGGTGGTGCCATTGTTAGTTGGTAATAGATGGGTTAGGTACCTAATTTAATTTCCCCACTCAGGTAAGAGATGATGATGCAGGTAAAATGAGATTTACTGCGTATTTCTCTCGGTTTCATCATCAAGATTTAAATCCGAAAATCAGGCAGCTGGGCTGATACCGCAGATTGACAGCTTGTGATTGGCTAGATTGAATCATGAGTAATACTGCTATGGTATGCAGGGTTAGAAAGCCGGGGGGGGGGGGGGAGAAGACCGGAAAGGTTGGCCTTACGGACTACTCGAGATCTCCGTCAAGTATCACGGTAATAACGAAAGAGCATGAGTCCTGTTCCCGGCGTTGACCATTCTAGAGCTGAGAAGTTGACCTGGTTCAGATGAGAGCCTTAACGAAAGTGGCCCATCAAGAACCAAGCGCTCACTTGACAAATCAGAGAAATCAAATAGAACCATCCCCTGTGCGCTGATGAAAGAAGCAACAAAGGGGGGTGGGAGGTGAATAATGGAGAACGATTCACAGTTGAAAATAGTGCCGCCAAAAGTGCTTTGAATGATGTGCGGCCCCGTTGTTGAAAGACAACCAAAATCACCAAAATAAACAGTCTGAGGAAAGAAATAATTAATAATAATAATAATCAAATGAACCGTGCGGGCCCGGATTCGAACCGAGACCGAGACCGAGACCTCAGCTGAGGTTTCTGCACTTAAGTACCATTACGGAAGACTCCTCGAATGATTCGGCAACAACACCACCGGCTTCGAGCGAGGCACGTGCTACCAATTACACCATGAGCGCTTTTCTGGTTCCCGTCTTTTTCCATCTGGTTACCTAGCACAGAGTTCAAGTAGGTAGATTGGACTAAGAACGCCTTTGACGGAATTTGGTCACAGGACCTGACACGGAACTGCTCGGTAGTCGGTGAGCGGCTTTGGTTTTGGGAATGGCAGCAGGCACGTTTGCTGTGCATTCAGGAGACGCGGCATGGCAGTGCCATGAGAACCCTGTCTGGTGGCCCGTTCCGGGGAGAATGCGAGATAGGCTCAGTGCCTTGGAACAACAGGTCGGAAGCCGCAGGAGTTGAGCAGCATATTGGCTGGTTGCGTGAGGGCGATATGGGAACGTCGAGGGAATAATTATTAGTGTTGATGGAAGGAGGGGACAGAGGGACGTACTGGAATTATTTGTCGGGCTATGATTATGCCACCATAACTTATTTGATATCATATCCAAGGGCTACCAAGAATTTATTAATGAGGGTCCCAGCCATGGCCATAATTCATCTTTATTTGGCATTGGCCGAATATGCAATCATTCAGGGATTAAAAAACGGCCTAGCGAGCTGGAGGAACCAAGTGTCCTAGAATCCGCCGTACTTCCATCACCAACTCCAAATTAAAAAAAGATGATCTCTCAAGGAGCACATGACGAGTCTTCAAATGTAGGTTTGAGGCCAACAAGTAGCAAAAAAGGTTTTTGGCAACATGATTGCTAGCTTGTAAAACTGGCATGGCTTTAGTTTTCCTTTACCGGAGGCCAGCATTGAACTAAAATGAAAATAAATCGGCAAGGAAAGCTTTTGATCCGTAAATGGCGTTAATTTGAAAACAGCAGACACCAATCACTCTATAGCAACCTAATTTTAAAGTGGCAGGAGTCCTTGTATAGATCCCTAACGTCGGTCACTTACGGTTGGGGATCAAGACTTCAGAATCCTTAACCCGCCAATATCTGTCTCTGCTGCCGTATGGCACAACTGTATGCTATCAGGAGCAAAAACAAGCTGGAAATGAAAAGGAGCAGGTTAACAAACCTTCCGACGACGGCATCATCAACAAAGACCAACAACAGCAAAGAGCCCCACTCACACACCGCATGGGACAAGACCCAGCGTCGGGGCAACTCTCAATCTACCGTGTAAGCCTTTTCCTCCCAACCAACCAATCATCTTACACGCTCATCAGCCAGCTTCCAAATTCAGGCCAAGGCGAATAAAAAGAAACAGTTCAGAAATTGCAACAAGTCTCTCTAATTCGGAAAGAAGAGAAAAGAAATAAAAATAAAAGCAAAACAGGCAAAACAAAGTTCAATTTTTTTTTTAAAGAAACAAGAGGTTGGGCAGCAATCATTCGGATGCTCGTCCCCCGTTTAATATGGGTACCTTACTTTGACCTACACAGGGTGTAAGTGTGTGTGTGTGTGCTGCTGACAGGGATCCACCGTCCCAACAACATTTGGTAACCAAAACAAATACAACAAATCAGGGTCGTTTCTCAAGGAGGCTGTGCAAAAAAAAAAAAAAAAAACACGTTGGCGTGTCTCTGCTTCTCCGACACTTCACAGTGCCAGCAGTGAAAGGAGGTGCCAGCGAAGCGGGAATAAAAAACATCATGTTCCAGAGAGCAAGGATTGTTGGAATTGGGTAGGTATTACAATGTAAATACCTAACCCCCTACCTACCTACCTATCTACCTACCTTACTTAATGGACAACAGCCCAAGTGATGATAAAACAAAAAAAGGCAAGATGTAAGTCAGGAGGACAAAACAAAAATCCTAAGTGATGAGATACCTAGTAGGTCACAGAAAGGAGAATCATGTAGACAACAATAACAACAACAACAACCAAAAAAAAAAAAAAAAAAAAAAGCCTACCAGACTGCCTTGCCTTGATATCCCACAGAAGCATTTCTATATTGTCACACCGTACCTACCTTCCTCTTGCCATCGCCCCCGCAGCTGAGTTGCAGTTTGTGGAGTGGCTTAGACAGCCTTCTTCATCTCGTTCTGGGCATCTAACGACCATTTTACCCCCTTTAATGGTCCATCTGCAAGGTAGTAAGGACTGTCTATCGATTGTTAGTTAGATGTCGAGATACTTCCACAATGAGCTAGAGATAGACACATGCTCAAGATCCCCATCGGCTCCCTGGCACCATCTTGGTGGCAGTGCCGTCCTCGGCTTGGGAACATTGACAGCACAACCATCTGCAGCGTTGCTTTTTCTTTCCAGCAGCTGTCCAGCATGCCCAAAGAAACCTTTGCGTCAAAGTCCCAGAGACCGACTTGTAATGAGGGACGAGTTCTGAAGGTAGTAATAAACTCACAAAGTAAAAGAGAAATATCTACATATCGTTCCTGCGAGCATGATCTGCAAGGCCAAATGTTACATTGGATGTACCGGATAGAAGACCCGTAAGGAGATGGTGACACGAGAAAACATGCGCGAGTTCAACTGATGGTGTGTGGGCGGATTAGTTCTCGTGAACAGGAAGCAACGACAAATTCCCACTGCGCTGGTCTCACTGGCCATCTGTATCTGCGGCAGAATGTCAGCTTCGATACAAAATTGCACCCCAGAATCGATGTGCTACGTTACACATAACATCTCGCGCGAGGTAGTTTCTCACTATCGAAATGCCTGGGGTGTAAAATTTCCCTCGACAGCTTGAAAACACTGCGGAATACTTCCCCTCTGAATAAAACCGCCGGGCCTGGGTAAGATATCCACAATGTTGTCAAAGCCAAGCTGCGTGGGGACGATAGGCCCACAGACCATGGGATAATCCGTGTGACCCCCTTCAAGCGTGGCTGGCTGTTGAGACCCAAGACACAGGGGCCCAATAACGTTGGATCACTGAAGCAAAAGATACCGAAGCCAGCAGGTTATAGCAGTTCATGCAAAGGCACCGTGCCGTCTGGCACAAGCACATATGAGTGCGGTGAAGACGTCTCCGACGTTAGCACGTGCATTTCCAAACTGACCAAGACCGCTGGCGAACACATCTAGACTCGAGTCAGAGATTAAGCAGTCAAGGTGTTGCTCTCAAGATAGACTCAACAAAGAACCAAGAGACATACAGAAGCTCAGGGTCTGAACCAGCGTTGATATGATGGCAACTTCAACGTCCAGGAAGCCTATGTAGCCTCGAAGGTCAACGATACGCTCATCCTCGTCGAAGATCTTGGCACCCATGCCAGAAAAAAAAAAAAAAAGGGTGTGCAAGACAGCTCGGGTGTCTTAGCATGCTCCAGTTCCCCAGAAAGGCAGGAAGGTAAAGATTAACGGCCCCCAAGGACGCAATACCTGAACAAATTCGTCGCCAATAGAAGTGTTGGCTTCTGTCAAATCTACCTTGGAATGGCAAATCTGGACACCCTGGGTTCATCTTGATCTTCCCATACATACTCCAAACTTACCGGCAGATGTGGAGAAGAGCAGGTCTACTACGACCATGAGCAGCTCCGCGCTAGCTTCCATGGTTCAGAAGCAACAATAGGTTAGAGGGAGTCCAAAGGTTGCGGTAAAGCGTGGATACCTAGGAACTGACGAGCTCCCTGCTACAGCGTCAAGGTGACTGTCTCTGACTCCCCATGGTCTCGAAGCGAAGGCTCGACTCCCATAACCATCGGGACCGACCTCCAAACTGTTTACCGTCTCAGGGCCGCAGTTTATCGTTGCCTGTGCTGTGCCCATGAGCACCAGCCACACCCAACCAGCCATCGATAAGTTGAGGCGTTTCTGCTCTGCCGCTCTCAGATCGCATCCTCCTCAGCTCGTTGCAGGGCAAGGCGCACGCAAAGGAAAACCTCTCCTTTCTAAACAAAATTCCTTCACCGCCTTAGACCCTTGGTTCCAGCAGATCGCTGCTTGACAGCCACAATTTCGGTCCAGTACTGGTCCTTGTCTGGTGTTGAACCGTGGTGCTGATGGGAGGCGCACGCCGTCTCGCGAGGAACCATGTTGGATCATATTGCTCCCCAATCCGCCACCCATCCTGCTTCCGACCGTAGTGCTTGTATCATTGTTGAGGTCTGTTCGGGGAGGTTCGGATGTACCAACATGTCGGAAGTTGTTGGCGATAGTTAGCGTATATTCTGCCTGGCTGTTGGCCTTGCTGAGCCAAGCCAATTCCTCCTCAATACTCGCCCGCCCGCGAACGGTGATTATCAGCGCTCAGCCCCCCAAAAAGAATCGTACTTGTTGTGCCAATGACAGAAGAGATGGAAGCGATAACCAGCATGCCTGTAGGTACCATTGGGTTGCCACCATAAACCCCATGATCAATGGTCTCGTTCAGAAGGATGCTGGGCAGATGAAGTAATTGATTGACACCTTGGGAGCTTATTCCCGGGTAAGAGAACCGATGGCCCCAGTTAGCTGTATAAGTCGGCTCGGTCGGGCATATACACTGTAGTCGCCTCGAATTTCTGTGGCTATGGCAATGCCAACCTTGTCAAGTGATGAATCCAGCCATGCAGGTCCGAGTCTCTACTTTGCCGCCGGGGTCTCCCGTGACAAGGCTCATGGCCGTTTCGAAAACTTCGACGGATTCGGGAATAGCCACAGCAGCAAACAAAACCAACCCGATTCGGAGGTGTTGTTGGTCTTGAGTAACACTGCAGCCGAGCATCAGCGGATTGATGTCATGCCATTCTTCTAGACGGGCAGGTAATATAATCGCTTTTGACGGTTAGGCGGAAATCGGCACCATCTCTCGTCGTCGACAGACCGGTTGTACGGACACAGCCCCCAATAGTTGAGAAGAAGTGCGACATGGAACGAACCAAGACCTTGGCATTATTACATGATGGTAAAAGAACCACCAACAGTCTTCGGTAGGTAATTAGGTGACAAACAGTTTATCAAGTTGGAAATTCACCGTGTTGCGAATTGGGCGTATTGACAGACAAGGCTTTCCGACTGGGAAACAAGAACCATTAATTCATTCAGTTCATCAGGCCCCTGCCAAACAGACAAGTACCTTAGGTACCCACGGTAGGCAGGTAGGAGTTTGCTGGCAGACAATTGTGCCTGTAAATTACTTGAAAGTTTATCGTATTTATCGTATCCGAATCCCGCCAAAGGCAGCTTGGCTGACCCACTTCTGATCCAAACTGCGTGGCCCCACTATGATCTACCCCTGCTGGTGTGGTGTCTGCCCCGCCAAACAGCTCCGACCACCTGACGTTCGACCATCCTTCCCCGTCTGAAGCTTGTGTGTGCGCGCTGCTGCTGGCTTGCTTCCATCCGAAACATTTAAAGATGCGCCATCTGCCGCTGTCATCCTCCCGTTTGTCCTTCCGTATCCAGAGGGGCCAACTACCGATACTCTAGCCATCGAAATATTTGACAGCCCAGTACAAACAACCACACGACCTTCCAACATGTCCAGCGACCAAGCGTCCTCCATCAACAAGGGAAAGGGCCCTGATGCCTCTGCTCAGAATGGCAACAGCGCTGGATTTCGCTCTCACGCCAACATGGTAGCAGTCCAGCCTCCCAAGCCCGAGGATCTCCAGAGAAGTTATGCCACCGTCGTCGATTCCGATGCCAATCCCAAGGGTTGGTACGGCAGCATGAGTATGTGCAATGTCCTCCTGTATCTCCCCACCAAATTCTGATGCTCATCAATCAACTTGATTACAAACAGTCAACGGCATCGGTGCTGTTATTGGAACCCTCGGCGCGGTTCCATGCTGCATATGCTGCCCGAACCCCTACAAGAGCGTAGGGCAGGGAAATGTCGGCCTCATCACCAAGTTCGGCAAATTCTACAAGGCAGTCGACCCCGGCCTCGTCAAGGTCAACCCGCTCAGCGAGACGCTCATTCAGGTCGATGTCAAGATCCAGATCGTCGAGGTGCCCAAGCAAGTCTGCATGACCAAGGACAACGTGACTGTTCAGCTCACCTCGGTCATCTATTACCACATCGTCGCCCCGCACAAGGCTGCCTTTGGCATCTCCAACGTCCGCCAGGCCTTGATCGAGCGCACTCAGACGACTCTCCGCCACGTCGTCGGCGCGCGCGTTCTGCAGGATGTCATTGAGCGCCGCGAGGAGATTGCATCGAGCATCGGAGAAATCATCGAGGATGTGGCGGCCGGCTGGGGCGTCCAGGTCGAGTCTATGCTGATCAAGGATATCATCTTCAGCACGGAGCTCCAGGACTCTCTCTCCATGGCCGCTCAGAGCAAGCGTATCGGAGAGTCCAAGATTATCGCGGCCAAGGCCGAGGTCGAATCCGCAAAGCTGATGCGCCAGGCGGCCGACATTCTCTCGAGCGCGCCGGCCATGCAGATTCGGTACCTCGAGGCTATGCAAGCCATGGCCAAGACGGCTAACAGCAAGGTCATCTTCCTGCCTGCGGCCAACCAAACCATGCCCAACCCCGCCCAGTTCGATTCTCTGATCGGTGGAGAAGGCAGCAAGAACTACAAGACCTTTGATGAGGGTTCTGGATCCAACACCGACGCTGGGTTCCAACAGGCTATCAATGCCCGAATTGTCGAAAACATCTAAAGCTGGGGTGAGGGATGATTGCCGAGTCTGCTTCTTCGAAAGCAGTTACTACTCTACTCTTTCTCACCGCTTATAGGCCGTGAGTGGAATGGAGCATCACGAACGAATGCGTTGGCTTAAAGTATAGGAGGATATTTGCTGGTTTACGTTATGTCTGCAGCTGGCGGACGGGACCCCCATCGTTGATACCCCGGTTGATGAATAAATGGATGGATGCAATTAATGGACACGGTAATAAGAGGCGGGTGGAGGATGATTTTTTGTATGTTTTTGTTTTTTTTCTCGATATCCAGCTGTTTAAGATACCACATTCGCTTGCTTTATTTAAACTACCCGGCTGGTGCTATCTGATGCGATATGTATGGCAGAGAAGACCAACAGACTAAAATTATGGCTTTGCAATTCTCCATGTCTGCCTGAGTAGCGTTCCTCCGCCCGTATCCTTCTTCTACCAGCATCACGCCGAAGATCGTATACACTACTGCTACTCTCCGTCAAGACTACGAGGGTGGTGTTAGGGTGGTGTCCATGACTCCATTCAGGGTCCCAAAGAACGAACGTCTCTCCACACGGCCATTCGGGTTACCCCTCCCCTGCTTGTATCCACTTTCTGGGCAGAACCAGGCTCAAGGGTCTTCCAACCCAAAAAAAAAAAAAAAAAAAAAAAAAAAAAAAAGGACACGATTCAAAAAGAAAACTGCAAAAGCAATGCGTCAGCCGCGAATCGAACGCGGGGCCCATCGATGGCAACGATGGATTTTACCACTAAACCACTGACGCTTGTGGGAATTCATGTCCCTCTATTGTTTTAATGTAGCTATGCAGCCTCCTTGTCATTCTCAGTATGTTTGTGGGAAGAGCTGTTGGTATCTCTTTTGATCTTTATCAGAATATATCTGGATCTCCTTTCCTTCCTTCAGTTGTCGCGTTTCCTACCGTCACCGCAAATTGTTTTGGTTGGAACCAATCATCACGGTAAGATGTGGATTACTTAAGCAAGCCACTGATGTATGAGTCGGACTTCGGGAGTTAAAGTAATTATTGCTGCTTGATGGCGTCAGTAGCGGGTGAAATGTGGAAAACGGCAATAAGATGCAAAATACGTACTCTGTTTTTTATTTGTTATCTCCAAGAAAATGATACGTGTCCAGAATGTAATTGAGTAAAAGAATTTAACATGATCATGAATTGCATGGAAGACGTGAAATTATGGCAATACTATCCGTATGCTCAGCACATATACAGATTGAACACTGTTGATCCCCAGCCAAGAAGGGTGGGTCGTCTGGCGTCAATCATTTTCAGCCCGTCCACCGCAACGGTCTGTCCACTCGCTCGGCTTTTTCGCAACCTGGCAGCTTTCAAAACCCTAATTTCAAGCAGCAACGTCATCCAAGACCGCTTGCCCGACCAGCTCTTCTCTGAGCCCTTCTTTCAATGATGGCTGGATCAAAACAGGAATCCCATGGCCGCGATACAAATAGAAGACGTTTTTGGGCTTCTGTCAGGTTTGCAGAATTCACGCAAGATGCGCTTTTTGGTTTCCTCATTTCCGGCCCGCTGTCAGTGTCACATGCATGAAGATTTGAAGAAATCCTCGAAAGGGAACCCACCCCCCTGGTCCCTCTCGCAACGCGGGCAGCGCTTGGTTTGCTCTCTGCCTTGCTGCCGGTCATCCGCCGCAACCGAAATTTTCTCTCTCTGCCCTTCCACCTTCACGCAGCGCGCACCGCCCATTCCCAAAACTGGCCGGATCCTAAGAATACCCCGATTCGCCGACCAAGTGCTTCCCCCTTTCCATTCGCGTCTGCCCACCCCAACAGCCAACACAGCACAGTCGCTCCCCAGCGACGCTGCTGCCCAGTGCCCTGCTCTGCCCTGCCCTGCCCTGCCCACCGGCATTTGCACGCTTCGGGCCAGCCATGCGGTGGAGTACCACTCCGCTGCATCATCTTGAGCACGCTGGATCCATTTGTCCAAAAGGCCGCCGTCTTCCTCGAACACCACCACTCTGTTTTTAATGCTCTGACATCCCAACCCGCCCATCTTCTGCCCTCTCGCGAGTCGCGAAAAGACAGACACCTTCGCTCGTGTTCGCTGTGGCCGCTGACTTTTTTCGGCCTCTCACGCATCCTCGCTGGCGCCGTCGCATTACCTGCCCTCCCGCCATTCACATTCACCATGGCCGGCCGAGGGAAGCAGAGCAGGAGCAGCGTCCCGTCGACGCCTCGCGTCATATCCCCCAGCCCGACGCCGTCAGAACTGGACGCCGGCAGTCAAAACGCGCAGGATGGATACTTTGGGCCAACAACTCGGTCGGCGGCGCGGAGGCGGCTGGCGAGACCTCAGCCTCTGGCAGAGGAGCTCGATGAGGATGAAAGCCCCGAAGGAAGAAGAGCAAGGACGCGAAGCCGCAGCCCCATCGACGCGCGAAAGGTTGCGAAACTAAGCACCAGAAAATCCACCTCAAAGGCTGCTCCGAACGGCGTCAAAACGAACGGCGCAACAACCACTGCGACGGCATCGACGGCGACGGCGACAGCCACAGCGACCGCGTCCTCGTCGAAAATACCACCAACAAACGGCGGTCTTCTACTCCCACAGCAAAAGAGCCCCGAGATCAACGGCCAGCTCTTGTCCCCCTCATCGGCAGCGGCCGGCCACTCCGGATGGTCCTGGCGGGACTTTAGCCGATCCCCGAGCCCGCTCGGCCTGATCCCGATCCACAGACACTGGCGCACCTTTGTGCACAAACACGAGGTTCCGCGCAAGGCCTTGCACGTGTCCATCGGCTTCTTCGTCATCTATCTCTACCTCTCCGGCACGCAAACGCGCTCGGTATGTCCCTACCTAATGGGCGCCCTGATCCCGATCGCGGCTGTGGATGTTGCCCGCCACCACTACGCGCCGTTCAACCGGCTATACGTCAAAGTTCTGGGCATGTTGATGCGCGAGAGCGAGTTCTCGGGGTACAACGGGGTGATCTTCTATCTGCTGGGCGCGTGGACTGCTCTCTATTGCTTCCCCAAGGATGTGGGTGTCATGGCCACCTTGCTGCTCAGCTGGTGCGACACGGCCGCCAGTACCTTTGGGAGGCTGTACGGGAGATACACGCCCCGGATTAGAAAGGGAAAGTCGCTGGCTGGGTCTACGGCTGCGTTTTTGGTCGGTGTCGGCACCGCGGCCTTCTTTTGGGGATGGCTGGTGCCGACTAAGGGACCGATGCCCGGCGATGAGAATTTCATGTTCACTGGAAGTCTGAGACTGCCTCTGGTCTTGGCCGAGGCGGTGGGGTTGAAGCCCGAGAAGACCGTGATCAGTGGCGGACTGGCGCTCGCGGTCATGAGCGTCTGGTCTGGATTCGTCGCGGCCGCCAGCGAGGTGGTTGACTTGTTTGGGTGGGATGATAACCTGACAATTCCGGTTTTGAGTGGGCTTGGAATGTTTGGATTTTTGAAGGTTTTCGGTTGAAAAGGGGAGAATCGGGGCTGGAATCGGGGCTGGAAACAGACAGACACCTGTCGATGCCACAGAGAGAGTGTTTGTCGGGTAATGGCTTTTTGATGACTATGTGTTTTAATCAGATGCATGGGCCGGCGTTTTATATCAAAGGGCGGCCATTTGGGGTGTCTTTTATATTCGACTGTACGATGCGAACTAATGGCCCAAGAGAGAAGGAATTTGGCAGACTGGTTTTTTTCAACCTTCCCAGGGGAATTTTTAGAAACTTCATCTCGAATCTTGATTATATCTTCTCTCTACACATTTCAACACGACTGTTTCCTTTTGTCTTCTATCTCTATATTCTTTGAACGGGCTTGGTTAGGGGGACTGTCCTGGTGCTCGGTATGGTCCCGCGCGGTGGAGGTATTCTATATTGTGTGTCCCCGGTAGCGGATGCTACCCAATTCGAGAGCTGTTCATCCCGTCGATGACATCAGTGTCCATGAAGCAATATGATGGGAATGAAATATCACAAACGCCCCTGGGGTTTTGTTGGCTTCGCATTTCCCAAATGACCAGGCGGGGTGAGGGGGGGCCATGTCTTGCATATCTGCCTCGTGCGGGGGAGAATCCTGCCACACAAGAGGATAGCAAGAGTCCTCCATCGCCCAAGGGTGCCCAGGCAGCCTTAAAGCGCGACACCAGTCAAACCTTCCCAGTCAAACCTTCCAGCCTCCTTCCCATTCGCACGACGATGGCGTCTTCGCTCCTTCCTGATGCTGTATCCATGTCCACAGTACCCGCGGGCATCACGGCGCGATTCCGGAGGTCCAGGAGAATAGATTTTTGTTCGTTCCTTGCACAGCAGAAGTCTCGTCACACATTCCATCCTTTCGATTGCATCCCCAACGTCTCTTGATTCGCACACCATCCACGACACAAACCCCTAGCCCCATGGCAACAATACCGCATACGAACTCGTAACTGCACATGAGACGCCAGAAAAGCGAAACGAAAGATTGTGCCCAAAAACAAACCCCAGTCTAAAATTCGCCAGAGCTCCTGTCTGTCTGTCCAGTGTCGGAAGGCTGAACAGGCATGTACGTGGAATCTATTTTCTCGCGTCCGTCTCCAACAGGCCACAACCTGGGAGATGGCCCTCCATGGTATCATGGTTTGAGCACAGGCCCCATCGCTTTTTCGGTTTTGGAAGGTTCGGTTGTGGGTGCGTCCACACTTTTTTTTTTCCCTTCGCTCTCGCAGCCATTGACCTCTCAGGAGAGAGACGGTTCAGGCCCGGACGTGGCGTCTTTGCCCTATAGAATCATGCCCAGTCATCATTCGACAATGCACGTCTGGGTTGACCGCATATTCCAACTCGCACTTGAGTCCCTTGCGTTGCATTTCGTGGTACGTACCTAGTGGTACCCACATAATTTTTTTTTTCTCGAAGCCCATTCTCAATGCGTTGTCTCTCCGACTCTGTCGAGATGCTGTCCCTGGCCTGCACCGTTTGTCGCACATCCTGGGTTTTTTTCCAATCCCCCGCCTATTCCCCTCACACGGCTGATTCCAAGGAAAGGCGTTCTTCGTGGCTGCCCAAATTTGGGGGGGGGGGGGGGGGGGGTCAGTCAATGCTGGCAAAGTTAGATATATGGCAAACCGCGTACCACTGAGGGAATCATCAACTCCTCGCGCTCGCAGTGGCCTTTGTCGAAATGGAACAAACAACCAACAGTTGTGTCCCACTCTTCAGACATGCATATTTAAAAGTCCGGCCGTGAGTAGGCCAAGCTGCCCCCCCCCCCCCCTCCCCCAATCCCGGCCGACCCAGCTTCGTGGCTCCTCCGATCAGTGGTCCAAAGAATGAGCCTTCCTCCTTCGAGCCATTGCCGTTGGATTGCTTATGATAGGTCGGTGGAAAGAAACAGCGGCTACCTATTCATTTTCTGGCAAAGTCATGCCGTTCTTCCCCGCCATCACTCGGTGGCTGTCCGTTACATGTGGTGTTCCTCGCCGCCCGGAAGGTGTATCTAGCGGTCTACTGATGCAGGATGTGCCGAGAGTCTCTAGGCAAACCACCTCAGGAACGGATATTTAGCCTGCCAGGACAGCTCCTAGGCTCCAACGTCCATTCTTTGCGTGGAACAAGTCCGTTGACAGGATCCTTTGAAAGCCAAAGCACCACAGCTTGGGAAGGCCGGAAGGACTGAAGTTAACCCACTAATCCGGTCCGCTCTGATAGACGGCCTGGATGCTCGGGACATATAACCGCCACATTCCTGGGTTCTGTCTGCATTGTCCATCGAGACGATGGGAGTGCGTTCAACCTGATAGCTGCCTCGGGGGGGGCCTCCCACGTTTTTTTCCCGTGCTTGACATTGCATGTCACACAGTATCTACTCCATGATTTTGATATTTTCCGCTAGCAGCTTTACCGAGAGTCGGGCAAGCAACCCGTGGTCTGCGAACCGGTCACTCAGTTGATATTAAAAGGTCCGATGCTCCGTCGTACCTGCTGTGTTCACGGCGTCTTTTAGCAGCTGCCATTGATGAAAGAACCCGAGACCTACCTCTTTTATGCGCTCTCATTTCTGTGGCACTTTCCGAAATTCAGGGCAAGGAGCAAGTTCAAAAGATGCATACTCCTGGCACCTCAAACGCGGACCGCTGGTAGCCAGCATTAGGGTCGTGTATCTTGCCGTGATGCCACCGACTACTCCCATCCCGGGGTTTCTCAAGTGAGCTTTCAACAGACCAAGAGAACCTCATGCTAGGGTTCATTCTCAAAATGTTTATTTTTATTTTTTATTTTTCATTCGATCTGGTTCAAACCTCGGAGAGTGTCTCCTTTCTGCATGTCCACCATCCTCTTCACCCCCGTGCAAGTCTGCGGGACCACTTACCGTCCATTAGCCATTAGTTCGACCTATATTCACCGAAATAAACCGGGAAGAGGGATTAATCTTTTATTTCAGCCAATCGAACAACACCTTTTTTCCCCAGAAGTCTTGGGAAGTAACCTAGCCGTTCTGCTCCCTCTCCGTCCTTGGATTCCCGATAAGTATTCATCACAAGGAGTGTGCACAGGCCAAGCCCGGCCCGAGTTGTCGTTCAGGGGACACAGGAGACCCCCAAAAAATTGAATTCCACCTGCAGGCATTTTTTTTGTGAACAGCACATTGCCCGACCTGATGCATCACTGCCTAACCCGACTTGCAACAACTGTTTGACGTAGGTATTCACCCTCTCCAGTGGCCAACGAGACGAGGGTTTAAGGGAAATCGAATTCAACGCCGCTTTTACAGGTTTGCTTTAGCGTCAACATCCACGCTCGCTCCCCATGTCTCGTGGGTCGTTTGTTTGGCCCACCCTTTCGGTCCTCCATCAACCGATTCGTCAACCGATCCATCCAAGTCACGGTACAATTTCTTGTACGCATATAACCGTTCCATGACAGATGGGGACCTAATTCTTCCTACCAGTCCATTGGTTCTGGTGTCCAAATGTTCCTTTGCGCAAGGCTAAGTAGGGAAACCGTTTTGTCTCATCTATAACCGTCTAGCTTCCCAAGGGCGGTGCCTGATGACACATTCATTTTTTTTTTACTCTGATGAGTTGGACCCGCCAGTTTCTTACACCCGCCAACACGTCAACCTGTCAGAGGCATTCCCATCCCCCATCCCGTCATCTCTTGGCTCGGTCTAGCAGAAAACCTGCCGTGCTCCTACCCACCGACAACTTCTCGCCCCCCATCATCCACGAAACCCGCATGGATATGTACACCCCTCCCCGGACGAATCTTTTTTGGACCTTGCCTCCGGCTCATCCCAGTCTTACTGGTTTTTATTTTCCCTTGCTGTTTTAGTCGTCGGCGGGCCTGGCCTACGACCGGAATCCCGGATAGTAGACAAGGCAAAAATATTGATACCCCATTTCCCCCTCCACAACGTCAGCTCGGCCAATACAAACGAAGATGGCAACCCTCCCCTCGGCATATGCATCAGTGTTTAGCTCGAGTGCTTTCTCTGATAAATCGAAATTCATCCGTAGGTCAAATCGAACCTTCCTTGGATCGTATCAATTCGTCCAGGGATCGCCCCATCGGCCATCCCTTCCCGTTTGTTGGCTCTGGAGCCTTTCAGGGGTGTCGGAGGCGGATGAAAGGGGAGGTGTGTGCCTTGAGGGGGGAGGGGTTCCCAGACCATCGTCGTCACCGTCAATCTTTTCTCATCACACATATGGCTATCTCTCTTTCTGGCCTATCGAGCGGGGTTAAAGAAGATGGTTGACGAATAGAGTCAATGTCTCTTATCCCTTCTTGAGCTCGTGATGTCGGAGTGTCATCGGCCATGAGGGTCTCTGGAAAAGTATAAAAGGGGGTCTCGTTGACCAAGATGAAGAGTATTCTTCTTTCTCCTTTTTCTTCTCTCTTTACTTGTCGTCCTCTTTTGCTCCTCAGACTATCACCCTCCAGTGATCATCAAAGTCTACTCATCACCTCTTGTTTGCCCATAGCCCAGGCACACACACATACATACATACATACAGACACACCACACACTTGGACACAGTGACAAGTGACACCATCTCATCCCAAGTAACCAAGCACTGAGACCCCTCGCGCTCTCTTCTTCTTCTTCCTTGCCCAACACGTCACACTTTACACCATTTATATTTGTTTGACATCATGTCTACCTACACCCCTCATCAGTATTACTCCGCCCCCGGCGCCCTCCCCATCCCGGCTGGGAAAACCCCACAGTACCACCAGTCATCATATCCTTCCTACTACCCCAGCAATGACAGCACCTATTCCGTGTCTCCTCCCGAAGACTTGGAGGCTTCCTCTTCTTCCTCGTCTTCCGGCATTGCCTCCTACGGTCACAGCGGATTTGGGTACTCAGTGACCAGCAGAAGCTACGCTGGCAGCAGCCAAGGGGAGCATGACAGCAACGGTTCCGTGGGAGGGGTCGATCTGAATGATTACATGCAGGAGAGATTCGCCGAGCGGTTCGACCCCCTGCCGCTGGATAAGTGTACTGCTAAGCAGGCTCAGACGTGAGTTATTCCTCGGGCGGCTCCGGCACCCTCTCGCCTGAAACCCGGATGAATAGGAGCTTTATGGATTAAACAGAGTGCTGATATCAAGAATTACTGCAGATCGGGACACTTGAATGCCAAACATCGTGAATTGTTGGAGCTGCAGGCAAAAGCGCAAGCGAGACTCGCGAAGACGCGGGCGAGGTTTGCGCAGGGTTTAGAGGACGCGAGGGAGGTGAGGGAAGATTTGGAATGGACGCAGAAGAAAGTTGCGTAAGTTTTTCTCTCCTTTTTTTTCTAGATTTCGTTTTTGTAGCAATCAGGGGATTTCCGGAGAGATACATTTTGGGTATTTTCTCTGGGGATGATTTGGATTGGAGAAGACGAGATTGCAGGTTTTCGGTTGAATATTCTTTTTTTTTTTTCCTGAAGAAAACGAACGCTGATGAT
This sequence comes from Cladorrhinum samala, assembly GCA_033576145.1. NCBI lineage: Eukaryota > Fungi > Ascomycota > Sordariomycetes > Sordariales > Podosporaceae > Cladorrhinum > Cladorrhinum samala. The sequence continues at coordinate 38,092 of MU865069.1, read as the reverse complement.
TTTGGATTTTCTTACAGATCTCTGAACAAAAAGGCGTCAAAGAAGCATTCGAAGGAGTACACCAAGGCCAGGGCGCGGTATCCTTCTCCTCCTTCTTTCTGAGCGGTCGTTTCGACTTTTTCCGGCGGCTTTCTGCACCTTTTGGGGTGCTTGCAGTTTTCCTATGTCCATTCGATTTTTCAGGCGTCTTTTCGAACTATCATCGCTATCAAGGTTTTCGGCGAATTTGCCTTTTTTTTTTTTCGAGGAGTCTCAGTTTCATATTCTCAGCACACCGAGAAAGGCGGTTGGGGCAAGAGGGGGGGGGGGGGAGGGGGGCAGTGGAGGGTGAGCGATATGAAAGAAGGCAGAATTACAGCCTTGCAGATGGAGGGAGGTTGAGAAAAAGGGCGCACGGCGAAAAATAGCCGCTCGCTTTATCTGACTGAACTTACCACTCGCCGCTTAACAGCTATTTACGGAGATGGAAATGACCAGGGTGGGAAGGGTGTGTGTGTACGGAGAAAGCAGATCTCACACACGCACACCCCCCCTCCACTACAGATTGGCGGGCGGGCCGCTCCCTCGTTGTTTTCTTTTTCCTGCATTTTTCCCCTGCACATCAGTTTCCTTGGGTTTTCTAGGCGCGATGGCATGATTTTATGAGATATGATTGGATAAAGAGGGAAACCGGTTTGGTACAGCCATGTTTTTTTCAAGGATTTGGGTCGGATGGAGGGGTGAAAAATTGGGGGGGGGGGGGCACAAAAGAGGTACTGGTACAAAGCAAGAACTTGTTTTTTTCTGAGAAAGTATGGGATTTGCTCCACTCCCCCTTCGGGGGAGGGCTGATGTGCTGCAGGTCCTGGGCGGCAGGGGAGCCACATGGAGCTGCAAAGCTTGAGGAAGTTGTGGGAGAGTTTTAGTGAAGAAGGGGGGCTAAGGTAGTCTGTTGATTTGTCTCTCTTGTTTTTTTTTTGGGGGGGGGGGAGTGTCTGATGGGACCAGGCCACTTGGTACCACTCCGTCCTGGCTTTGTTTGGGATCAACAGTACCAAGCGAGCGGAGTGGCTGGGCATGCTCATATACTGAGGGGGGATTTCTGTTTTCTGAGGGGGGTTGAGTTCAGTTTGTTACAAAGGTACAAAGGCAAAAGCAGTATGATTAGGCTAGGATTTCCATAGGTGTTTGTGTATCTCTTTAGCTGTGACCGTATAAATTATCTTTATTCGTTACCGTTTCTTTCCCCCTTCCCCCCCACTCTCTCTCTCTCTGCCTGCTTGTTTTACCGTCCGTGACTCGACCCCCGTCCTTTTCTCACTGCCATGCTTTGGGTTCGGGACGGCCGATTTGTGCTGATATGTCCGTTTCCGTGGCTGAGTCTGATAATAAGCTTGGGGAGGAATATGAGGGGCAACGGAACGGTAGGGTGGTTCGCCATGTCATGTGATGCACTCAGTCCGAGTCCGCTGCCACTATTAGAGGTTATCCGAACGGGAAAAGGATAAATTACAGTTGAACTTGGTGGGGGTTGGACATATGATAAGTTCCAGGTTAGGCATGTGTGTCAGTTAGAACTTTTTAAAAGTCTAATTACATGAAGAGGGTTATCGTCACGTACCTAAATAACTTGTTACTGTTAATATCATTTGTAATTTTTTTTTTCAAAAAAAAATTTTTTTTTTTATCTTTTCTTGACCTGAATAATAATATTTATTCAACCTATCAAACTTTTTTTTTTTTTTTTTTTTTTTTTCAAAAATTTTATTTTATCTTAATATTTCTCAAACTTTAATTTTGTTCCATTTTTCCTTGTAATTACCTAGACAGGTACGTTGTTATAACATTAGTTGTGTATCACATTCTATTCTTCTTATTTTCTTTCCTTCTTTTCTTTCAAGTATTTTTTCTTTTTTTTTTTTTTAATGAGCGTTTTATTTATATCTTATTTCTTGTTTCCTGGCTTTTTTAGAAATCATAAGTTTACCGTTTCCTATGCGTGTGGGGGGGGCCCCCCCGCGGGGGGGGGGGGGGGGGTGGGGGGGTGGG
>MU865069.1:0-35648 GCA_033576145.1 Cladorrhinum samala | reverse complement strand
ACCCGGCACCAAGTCAATTGCACCAACGCGTGGTCCGGCAATTTTTGGTTTTAAGGTTTGCTTTGGGATTTTTATTTTTTTTTTTTTTTTTTAACATTTTTTTTTTTTTTTTTTTTTTTTTTTTTTTTTTTTTCAACAGACTAATCATAAATAAAAATTTTAAACAAACATCCCTTCTTCACCCAACAACCCCCCCCCCCTTTCTCCTCTCCTCCCTTATTCTTCCCCACCATCATCAGCCCCCACAAAACCGGCAACGATCCCGGCCGCCCCCGCGAACCTCTCAGACCTGGACTCGACGCCCCCGTCTCTGGGATTGCCCCTGCCCTTACCCTTTGGCGAAAACTCCAACCAGTCGTCCGCCTCACTCTTTAATCCCAGGCTGTTCTCGAGCCACCACCACGGGTTCTCGTTTGACGAAGGGTCGTAGTAGGTCTTGTACCACTCCTTGTCGTGCCCGCTTGGTCCTGCTCCTCCTCCTCCTCCTCCTCCTCGTTGATCTCTTCCTCGTCCGGGTCCGAATCCGGTGTTTTGAGGTCGCGGAGGGAGGGAAAGTGGGTGGTTAGTATTAGTTCCGACGATGGGAAGACTTGAACCGTTTTCTAAAGAAGAAGAAGCAGGGTTTGAGTTGAGGAGCTCGAGGTTGGTGGTCCCGTCTTGGGATGATGACGCCGCCAGAGGTTGGGATTTTTGAGCGGAACGGGCGAGGTGGTTGATTGGAACAAGGTTCGATGAGGATGCCGAGGAAGCTTGCGGGTCGTTGAAGCGTTGGCGTTTGGCGGGGCGGGTCGTGGATGTGAACGAGGAGAAGCCTAGGGCGGCGCGCATTGCTGCGTCGTCGTCGTCGTCGTCGTCGTCGGGGTGGTCTTCTTCCTCTTCCTCTTGATCGTGGGGGGAGAGGTTACCACTGTCGGCGAGGTCGTTATGGGATGGCGGGATGGGGGCAGGGTGGAGAGCTGGAGGCTCGAGGGATTTGTTTGTGGGTGGGAGTGGGGTTTCTTGGGGGTGGTCGGACATTTTGTTTTTGGTATGTGATAGATTTGAGTTGAGAAGATGAGGAGAGGGCGATGAGAGTGAGATGCAACAAAGGGATTTGAGATTGAACAAGTGAGATAGATGTGAGGTGACGACAAACGATTCGATGCAATGAAGACGGCGTTGAGCACAATAATTATATGATGTCGAATCAAGAGGATGATCACTCTCTCCTGTCCTGCCTTTCTTTGTTGGTTAGCAACAGTTTCCCGTCTGGTTTAGGAAATTGAACTGGGTGTGTCTTTGTTTTGATGAAGAGGGTCAGGGTTGCGTGAAGTTGCAAAAATCAAGAAACCATGAGATGAGGTTGGGTAATTCAGCCTTGTGGGGCTCGCTAAGCCCGAGACTGAATCTGGATTTAGTGGTCATGTAACCACAAAAATGCCAGAGACCAATTGGACCTCACAATTGCACAAACGGCCGGCATATATAAAGTACACACATAGCTATGTAATTATATATGTCCCGTCACATCTCATATTTTCTGCATCGATGAGAAGGGTTAAAACAATTGGTGTGATGCAGTTTAAATAAAAATAATATTAATAATAAAAACGAGTGGCTAGGGGTATAAATAAAATACATTTAATAATGAGCTGACAAGAGTTTGGTAAATAAATAGCGGTTCACATTCGAGGCATGACTGACCTGCGTTGAAGACCTAGTTCCACCCAAGTTGGAATCATTCAAGTGATCCCAATACTGATGAAAGGGCAAAGTGGTTGAGGCCCCTCGTTTCTCTTATGGAGGGAAGGCACGCACGCACTCCAGGGGGTTGGTCTGCGACACCAAACATGCCGAGCGACAGACATTGTTAACTATCTATCTTAACCCCTGCATAAAGTGGCCGGCGACCTGGGACACTAACTCACTGACCTTTTCCCTCTTGAACCTCTCTCATCAACGTCATCAACAACTCATCCAAAATCATCAATTTATATACTCACACTCATCACCAAATCACCAAATCATCTAGATCAAACCTTCATCGTTTTTAAGACCAATTTTTTTAATAAAAAAAAAAAAAAAAAAAAGAAAGGAAAAAAACAGTAAGGCTCGTCTCACACCACACAACAGGAAAAATGACCTCCTCCCCACCCTCAGCGATAACCCTCCGCCTCCCCTCCAAACACACTTCCTCCCCTCCTCCCTCCCAGGAATCCTTCCCCCTCCCAACCCTCGACTTCCTGTCCCGCACGTGGTCCGTCACGCACTCCTCCCTCCCCATGTGGCGCTCCGCCCGCAACGTGCGCATCACCTACGCGCCCATGCCAGGCTCCGACTCCGGCTCCGGCTCTCCGCACGAAAGAGTATCCGACCTGGTCGAGTACGAATCTAAAAGCCCAAACTTCTTCACCTCGGGCGTCAACAGGGTTAAAGGCGTCGACACGGCTTCCTCGCCCGGCGACGCCGGCGCGTGGGATTGGCGAGGGAGCGGCCTGCTCTTCTTTGTTACCTCCCACTGGGAGATCCTGGGGTGGGGCGAACGGGACCTGAACGACGGGACGGGGGCCAAGGAGAGGTGGGTGGTCACGTGGTTCCAGAAGACGGTTTTTTCGGCCGAGGGCGTGGATGTCTACAGCGATCGCAAGGAAGGGCCTAGCGAGGGGTTGAAGGCGGAGATACTGGGCGAGTTGGCCAAGTTGAAGGAGTTGGGAAGCTTGGTCGGGGAAGATTTGAGGGAGGTCGAGATCAAGTTGCCGTGGATGGAGTGAAGCAAGCGGTCGGAAGTATGAAATAATTTTTTTTATTTTTATTTTTACCTTTCGCTGAGGGTTTAAGTTGGTGAGAATTGCGTGGATTGGTATATGACTATAAACTGGGTATCGTTATGCTAGGAGTTATGGAGTGCTATCAACTGCTGCTTGGCTCTATCTATGATTTCTGGGCGTCATTCTCAGACCTGAGTGATCGAGATCGGTGGCCATCGCTTTGCCTGTGCCGATGACCATCCGCATCGCCGTCTCGTCTCTTGCGCCTGTCTTTCTCTTCATCACGGCCCCGGTATCTGTCTATACTTCTTGACCGGTCTCGATCTATACTTCTTGCTCGAGCCCCATCTCTGCTTCTATGTCTGTCTCGGTCTCTGCTTCTCTGTCTGTCTCGGTCTCTGCTTCTGTGTCTGTCTCGGTCTCTGCTTCTGTGTCTGTCTCGGTCTCTGCTTCTCAGTCGCTCCCTTTCTCTGCTCCTCGACCGGCGTCTTTCCCTATTTCTTTGCCTGTCTCTCGAGGTATCGTCTTCGTGATGCCTTTGTGAGCGCTCCGCTCTCTCACTCTCACCTCTACGCCTCCTCCTCTCCCTTTTCTCCTCTTTCCTCAGAGCCTCCAACTCCCTCTCCCTCTCCTCGTTCAATTTCTTCCGCTCCTTATCCAATTCTCTCACCTTCGCGGCAGCCTTCTTCATCATGGCCAGGGGGTCGCTCGCATCTAGCCTTGTAGCTTCCCTCAATTTTCTCTGGGGATCATCTTTTCCAAAAACATTCTTACTGGGGACCACCGTTGACGCCTCACCATCAGCACTGGCATACCACGGCCCGTCCTTTGTAAGACCCTGCCCGTCTCTGCCAGCTGCATTGGCCATGCGCATCTGATATTGGTCCATGTACTCCCGTTGCTTTTGGGCCGCCTCACGCTCAGCTTCTTCGTTCTTTTCGGGTGGTAGCTGGGCTTCAGCAAAGAGCGTGATGTGGCCCTTGCTGTCGACGAGCGATGAATCACCGCCTCTAGGTGCAAGGTCTCTGGTCGCCCTGCTCCCCGCTTCAGCACGCTCCTTTGCCACTCGCATCTCAAAGTCGGTGTCATCTTCGCCAGCGCGCTTCCGTTTGCGTCCCTCAAAGGGAAGCCGATCCTTACTCGGACGCGCAAGATCCTCCTCTGGCGGCGCATCCTCAAGAGGAGGCGGTACCTCTCCGCGTAGAATCGCTAGGCGGCGCTCAGCATCCTCCTCCTGCATCCGTTGCTCCTCGGCCTCCTCCTTGGCCTTTGCGGCCGCCTCGTCGCGGCGCACTCGAGCGACGTTGTCGGCATTGTAGACGTTCCACGACTTTTTGCCGAGCAGATGACTAGAATGAAGAGGTGTCAGAAAATATTTAGTGTTCCGAGAGAGGATAGGAGAACCCTTACAGCGGCATGTTTATTCCGTCTCGGAAAAAAAAAAAGAAAAAAAAAAAAGTGTATGATGATATGGAGGAGGAACCTTGATGAACAAGAGAAGCTCTTTGGGGTTGAGCACTGTGGAGACAACCCTCAAATGCCAAGACCGGGAAGCTTTTGATGGCCGACGGCAACGCCACGAGGCTGCTGCACGGTGCTGCACCTACACTAAACCCCGCAATTAGGCCCAGAAGACCCCCAACCGCGCAATCAATCCTGTAGCACATGTCCAAATGGCGGGGCGCCAGGTACCTTGAAACAGGTACTGTTCCAACTGCTGGGAAGCTCACCTGAACACCTCAAGCACATCCTCCTTTTCAAACCAACGTGACTTGTTGGGGGAATATTGCGCCTCTGCTTAAAATCTTTGAAATTCCCTCCAAATACCAACGAAACGGCTGGCTTGCGCAAGCAACAAAGAACAAATCTAAACTGATCGGCTCAACCAACGAAGCCCACGAATCCCCCAACGAACCCACCTGCAATTAGACAGGGCCACGACGCAGCGCGGGACAAGCCAGCACACCGACATAAAAGGAACCAGCCCCTCTCTTAGGCTTGTATCCCTGGATTTCTCTAAAACACCATACTCGCCCTGATATATACGAAACAGCACCATGGACTCTCGCAACAGACTCTTTGGATCCGGTCCCGCACCCCGCTCAGGAGGAGGCCAGGCCCCAGGATTACCTGGCCGCCAGGTCCAGCGCCCGCAAGGCGGTGATGGATACGACAGCTACGGCGGTCGCGCACCCCCACCACAACAAGCCAGACCGCAGCCGAGCGGTAACTATGGGGGAGACGGCTATGGAAGCTACGGCAGATCCAGCGGCGGCGGCGGCGGCGGCGGCGGTTACGACGCCCCAGCTCCTGGAGGGTACGGCGCACCGCAGCAACAATCCAGAGGTGGTGGTGGCGGCGGCGGCGGTCGCCAAGTACGACTTCGGCTCGCCAAGGTCGAAGACAAGACGCTCCAGGCGCAATACATCTTTGGCAACATGTAAGCTCATTTTCCTATTCAAATCAGGGTCCGGCAGGGGTGTGTTATAAGGAGAAACGCTAAAAATCAAAACTCTTCAGTTGCGCTGTATCACCCAACGATTTCCCTCCGAACCGCGACGGCTCCGATATATATATACGCTTGACTGGAAGCCAGATCAGCGGCGAGTATGTGGTGACGGCGCGCCCTACTCGGGGCTTCCCGGACGGGTGCATCAGCTTGTCAGATCCCCAGCGAACATGGCTGCAGGTCGGCATGATGGACGAGATCGCGGGCGAGGTCTATGATGTTTTCAGCCAGGGCGGATCGGCCTACCTCGGTTCCATGGACGTCGAAGTTGGCTTTGCGTCGCTCAAGAAGTCTGTCGATGCGCCGTACGACCAGGACGAGTTGGCAGACCTGTTCATCAAGAACTTCCAGAACCAAGTCTTTGCCCCAGGGCAGCGATTGCTTTTGGACGTCAAGAACATCCCCCTGGCCATCACCGTCAAGACTGTGACCCTCACGGACCTGACCATGCAGCAGCAGAACGCGGGCGAGGCGCCCATGCGCAGCGACCCGGGGGCGCGAGGTATCCTCTACAACCAGACGTCCATTGGGTTCTACAAGGACGCAAAGTCCCCGCTGAAGCTCAAGGCTTCCAACAAGAGGCCCGCCGCCAACGCCATCATCAGCCCAGACTTCAAATTCGAGGACATGGGCATCGGTGGTCTTGACACCGAGTTCTCCACCATCTTCCGTCGTGCTTTTGCCTCGCGCATCTTCCCCCCGGGACTCATTGAGAAGCTCGGCATCATGCACGTCAAGGGAATGCTGCTCTATGGACCTCCGGGTACCGGCAAGACGCTCATCGCCAGACAGATTGGTAAGATGCTGAATGCCAGAGAGCCCAAGATCATCAACGGTCCCGAAGTCTTGAACAAGTACGTCGGCCAGAGCGAGGAGAACATCCGCAAAATGTTTGCCGATGCCGAGAAGGAGTACAAGGAGAAGGGTGACGAGTCAGGTCTGCACATCATCATTTTCGACGAGCTGGATGCCGTCTGCAAGCAGAGAGGTTCGGGCGCTGGCGGCGGCACGGGTGTCGGAGACAGCGTCGTCAACCAGCTGCTCTCCAAGCTCGATGGTGTTGATCAGCTCAACAACATTCTCCTCATCGGAATGACCAACCGGAAGGACATGATCGATGACGCCCTGCTCCGTCCCGGTCGTCTCGAGGTCCAGATCGAGATTTCGCTTCCCGACGAGTTTGGCCGGTCTCAGATTCTCAAGATCCACACGGCCAAGATGAAGGAGAACAACGTAATGGGCAGCGATGTTGACATTCCCGAGCTGGCCGCCCTGACCAAGAACTTTTCCGGCGCCGAACTCAGCGGTCTGGTCAAGTCGGCCACATCTTTCGCCTTCGCACGAAACATCAAAGCCGGTACTACGGCGAGCGTCAGTGAGGACGTGGTCAACATGAAGGTCGGCCGGCAGGACTTCCTCAATGCCCTTGAGGAAGTGAAGCCGGCGTTTGGTGCAGATGACTCGGAACTCGAGGAACAAATTCCGTACGGGATTATCCACTTCTCCCGAAGCATTGGTCTCATTCTCGAGGACGCCATGTTGTATGTTGCAAACGTCAGACAGCAGGATCGGCTGCGGCATACTTCGGTGCTGATCTCTGGCCCTCCTGCCAGCGGAAAGACTGCGTTGGCTGCGCACATCGCCATGAAGTCGGATTACCCTTTCATCAAGCTCATTACGCCTGCTTCCATGGTTGGTTTCAGGGATGAGATTGCCAAAAAGGATCACCTTCACAAGGTCTTTACTGATGCGTATAAATCCCCGTTGAGCATGCTAATCATTGGTATGTTTTTTTACACCCTCCCCCCTTGTTTTGTCACCTACTAACGCTGTGGAAATGTATAGACAACATTGAACGCATAATAGAATGGAACCCCGTCGGTCCCCGCCTATCAAATTCGATCCTGCAAGCCCTGGTTACGTTGCTCCAAACCCCTCCACCAAAGGGCCACCGCCTGCTCATCCTCGCGACAACCTCGCAGCGGTCCGTGATGGAGCAGCTGGATATCACCACGGCGTTTGATAGACAGATTTCCGTTCCGGCGGTGTCGGACCTGCAGGAGTTGGAGGTTGCGCTGAACGAGTTCAAGGCGTTTGGGGATTCGAACACGGCCAGGGCCGCCGTGGAAGCGGTCAGAGGGAACACCAGCTCTGATGATGTGAGGGTCGGCATCAAGACCATCTTGACCACGGCCGAGACGGCGAAGCTGAGCGCTGATCCTGTTGGATGGTTCGCGGATCAGCTGGCGGGACAGGTGGCCAGGTATAATCCCGGGTTCGGGGGAAGGTAAACAGGAACGTGTTTTGGTGTGTTTGTGGATGTATAGAAGAGAACAGACAAGCTGAAATATGTCATGAGCTTTTGAAATCTGTTGGATAAATCGTTCTAGTGCAAAAGGGTTGGGTTTTTAGTGTAATAAGTTGTTGTTGCCATTGTTGTATTTGATGACCTTGCGTAAGAAGAAAAAAAAGGCTTCGTTTTATCTGTTGTGTTCGAAGTAAGATCCTCCAGGACTTGGAATGTGTTCAAAATTACAACATTGTTTTCTCGGTTCTTTGGATAAGTACCACAACTGACCAAAAAAAAAAAAGTGTAAAGGGTATATAAGATTCAAAATAAAAGTTTTGAAGCCATCGAGACACTAATTAAATGTCTATAAAAACAAGCGTCAGTGGTTTAGTGGTAAAATCCATCGTTGCCATCGATGGGCCCCGCGTTCGATTCGCGGCTGACGCAAAAAAAAATTTTTTCAATTTGTTTATATATATATATATATATATTTCATTTTGTTTATATTTGATTAAACGTGTTTAACCCGTAGAAAAATTAAACATTTTATGTTTAGGTTGTTTGTTGAAGTGATGAGGGGGTCTAATTCCTTTTTTGAGGGGGGAAAAGGAGGAGGGAGGGGGGGGGGGGGGAAGAAGGGTTGTATGTATGCGTTTAACTACTTGTTTAGGCTAACGGGAATAATTATTTTTATTTTCTCTTTGGTTGATGATCTTGGTATTTCATGTGTTTGTGTATGTGTGTATGTGTGTATGTGAGAAAGAGAGAGAGAGAGTGAGCTTTGAGGTTTTTAAAAAGTCTCAAGAGTGAGTCAAATATATCCTAGTCTAACTAGCGATACTACGTTTAGATTGGTCAAGAACGGAATTGTAGAAACGAAGTAGACTAGCTGGTAAGGTACCCACCTTCATTTATGATTCTGTGAGTTCTTGCTGCGGGTCTTTCCCGGTGATAAAGTCAATACCGAAGTCAGATGGGGTTTAGACAAAAAGAGAAGCAAACAGAGTGCGGTATAGAATATGTCAAGTAAACACCTAATTATCTGATGTTAGAGACCGCTATCGACTGTGTCATTGGATGGTATTTTGGTTGGGTTTACTTCAGATGTAAGATATCCTTCGATGGTGATGAACACTTTTCCTTTCAAAGCTAATAGACAAAACTGTCGCCTTGTTTCCCAAAGTCTCACTGTAAAGGTTTCTTTGAGTGTGTTATGTCTCGACTCGAAGCCAGCGACTTTTATATGCTTGCCCGGGGATGCTTTTTATTTTTATTTTTGGAAGCTATCTCTATAATTTTGCCTTTTTCCATAATCGATTGGGTAATTAAGTATGTACTTGCAGACACGAAGATTACAGAACATGGAAAACGTTAATCTTTATCACAGTGAGCTTCACAAAAAGCACATGCAAGATATATGTTGACTTGTCTTAACAAGTCTGTCTGTCTGGCCAATCAGGATTTATAGATTCATGAATTACTTCAGATGAGGCATGCTCTGTCATGACGAAAACATATACGAGCCCTCCGGCGACATGTAATGTACCGGCCGGGCATATGACTAAAGTTTGTAGTGATATCTTTTCAGTGATAATTGAACAAACTTGTACATACAAATACACATGTATAGTTTTAAACATAGCTATAAAGAACCCAACTACGAACGAAAGCATAAAACTTGAAACGAAGATGCTCAACTATTATGACGAAGCCTGTTCATATTTCATGAGAATAACTTTTTTTTTTATAAATCTTGCATTACGCGCCTTTCATAAACGATAACCTGGGGGGACGCGAATCCATGATCATGTGCCCACCCTCTCACGCCATCATCGGGCCGGTCTCAGGTGATGGTCAGCCGATTCTCCCGCCCGCGGGAATTTCCGCAGATGCCGGCCGTCTGGATTAGTTCGGAGTCGGGGAGGCATCCATCGGCGACTCCATCCATATGGCTAATTAATGGTCCCCACAAGACCACTTCTCTCTCTCTCTCTCTCTGTGTGTGTGTGTGACTTCCTAAATTAGGGCCAGTGGAGTCAGATAGACCTTCTAGAAGGGGAATCTAGCCTCGTCGAAACGAAGTGGCGAGTAAAATAGAGGCAAGCTGAAAAAAAGAAGCTATATTCAAATGAAACTCCCCCACTTGTTCAGCAAAGTTAGTATAGTATAGCACGGTCTCGACGAAAATCTCCTGGGATGAGAAAAACGGAGGGAGGCCGCCCCCCCCCCCCTTCACCCTCCCTCTCCCCTTCACGGCGGAGTTGAATTTCCCCTGTGCCTGTCACCGTCAACTAAAGGGATCACCGAAAAGTCGGAAAATCTTCTAGAAGGTCACCTGAAATAGTCACGCTGTTCCACCCCCGGGGCCCCCTATCCTGGCCGAAACTCCTTGTCTAAATTACTAGTATCGCAGCAAAACGGAGAAGTAGTGTAGCTCAGAGGGGAGCCTAAACTGACACCGTTCGGGGAGGCGGGATCCATCGAATCGTCAGGTTCAGGAACGCATCAGTGGAGCGGGCTCCGGAAATCGTAATAAGGTGCTGATATTTGGCGGTGGCCACAGACCTCAGCGGGCCCTCATGAAGGTGTGGAGACTTGGCGCGCCAGACCCTTCTAGCGGCAGCGCTATCTCCTTCTAGGGCTTCTGTTACTACACCAATATAGTCAAGCCTCGCTCTTCCCTCTCCAGCTGAGTCAGGGGGGGAAGATGGGCAAGTGGACTGACAAAGTAATGTAAAATAATAACTTTGATCCAAAAAAACCCCTACATAGTAGTTGTCTTGTTAGAAACTGACAACCTACCAAGTGTAACCACCAACAAATCTTCCCGCCCCCCTTTTTTCCTTCCAATCATGAGGTCTCGATTGACGGCTTTCGCCGTGAAGATTTCCCCTTACGCTAATCGTCGATCACAAGAATCGAGATCTACCACATCATCTTTGGACGGTGGGGAGGATTCACATCTTGACTCCATACGTACCTTTTTGCCCCCCCAGCTAGTCTTGTTGAAACCAACCACACCTTTTTTAGGCCCCGGGGACCTACACCACACCACTACACTACACTAGTATAGTATAGTATATACTATACTATACTAAATTTTGACTTGTCAGTTCTTTTTTCTCGGCGATCAAATGTCTCTTGTGGGACTTTGTAACTAGTATTAGTAATTTTAGCGTCATGTCTCAACTTTCTTTTTAATGTTTGATGATGATACGAAGCGGCCAATGACGATCCCCAAACCGCATCGTGATTTCCCCAGGATCTATCTGGGGGATCGTTCTTTGGTTGATGATCATGGGGGAGTCATTAGGAGAGTGTAGCGTCTCCTCCCCTCCCCACCTGGCACTCACATCCCTCTCCCCCCCCCCCTTCATCCCGGAAGCTTTTTAGGCCCGAACGTGTGTGCCAAGCTGGATTGATACGGTTACTTTTTTGGCCCGGGTTGACTGCCCCGGATGATCCGGTGATGGGTGTGAGAGACACGGCGGAGGTGGCGGCGGCGGCGGCGGGCCTAAAGCACACGTGGAAACTAGCGTATGTAATTATCTGCCGACGTCGATGATGTGAGAGTGAGGATCAGCAGCTGAACGGTACGAACTCTCCATGTCAGCCTCCGTTTTGTCTTCCCACCTCATAGAAACGAGTGACTTTGAGGGAATGTATCCTCCCTCCCTTGTTTCGAGTGCCTCAAAAAATTGGTTGGGGAGGCTTTTTTTTTCTCTTGGTGTTGCTTTTTGCTGGTCTGTGCCGTGTTTCTAGTTTTTATGACTTCATTCCTATTCGCTATCACGACTGAAAGAAGCAAACGCCAGGCCCGTGTTTGTCCTGTTTTTTTTTTTCAATATTGATTTGTCTTTTGTGCTTCAGGCTCGTCATTATGATATGTTCGATGATCATCGCTGTCTTCTCAGAGTTTTTTTTTTTTTTTTTTTTTTGTTGTTTTCTCTCAGTGGCTGTCGATAATCCTTACAGCTGAAGTGATCACCGATGAGACAATCTGTCTCAATCTGGGGAAAGGAAAAAAAGGGGGGGCCCTGTCCCTCCCCTCTCTGTCTCTTTCTGAGAACGTCAACAGCCTCACGTCACCTCATGCTCCACAGAGGCTTGCAGGTGTACCAATCGCTTGGATCATCGGCGTCAAGAGATTGCAGCCACCGGCAATTAGGAGGAGTGGAGTTTTTGGTGAAGATTCCAGAAGGAAGGGAGACTCCATCATCATGGGATTGGAATTCGATGGGCCAGGGGCAAGACAAGCGAAAGCGACACGGGAACCATGGGAGGAGCCATCCTACCGGGAACTCTCCGCGGTCAGGGCCGGAGCGACGGTCGGGATTTAGACAACTGCGCCGTCGCGTCGATCGCTTAGTCTCATCAAAAGCTGAATCGAAAGAAAAAAAAGCTGAGAAGTGACAGAATCTGTGCACCACGACCGTCTTGTCATCAAAAACGGAGAGAGGAAAAAGAAATGAAAAGAAAAAAATGAGGAAACCCCACCGTTCATTAATTACCAACAGAAGCTGAAAAGAGATGTACATGTACGGTAATCATGTCGAAACGGTAGCATTGCCCCCTCCCCCCCCCCCATTCCTTCCCCCCCAAGTTCACTCTCCAGGCAGTACCGTAACCCCCACGCAGGTGACATTCTCACTCATCAGTAAGTAACTCGCTCAACTCTCAAGCGGCGCAGAAAGATATAAATGAAGCGGCACTGACAACAGTGTGTGTGCGTAATCCGGCGGCGGTTACTCGGGGCCGTGTGGCTATGTTTGATCACGACGTTTTTTATTTTCCCTCATCAATCTAGTACCGCAATCCACGGCACGCGCACATCGTTGTTTCACTAAAATTATTCACTTGGGCGATCGACTTGTCTAAAAAAACAAAAAACGTCGAATAACAAAAAGTGGATAATTAATCCAGAAAAAGATTGGACGAAGGGCCCACAGCAAAAGCCAAAACAGCAACCTGCAGCATCAAAAGCAAAAAAGTGGATCTCACAAATCTGCCAGAATGGAGTGGATCAGCAGCTTTTTTTTGAGCTGCCAAGCCAAACCCGCGATGTAATCTTGCCGGAAGCGACGAGGGAAATGCAAAGCCGCCGTCCCTAAATCGTGCAGGATCATCGTCCCCGGAAAAATCGCCAGAGGAACCGGAAAAAGAAAGAATATCAGAAACAGAAAAGGGAATATTGACCCTCACAGGTGGGGGGAATTGGGAACTTTGGTGCGGTTTGGTGGTGTTTTGTGCAAGGAAGGGGGGAAACAGGGCGACAGAATGGACTCTTTGAAACATGGGGGGAGGGGGGGTCCAATGCTTTTTGATCCAATCGGCGGCCGTTCCCGCGAAGCTCTCTTTGCCCAGGAGCTATATGCTAGCCCGGTCACCGAACGCCCAAATGCGGTGGGACCCAGCGCTATGGTTCTGGGACAGAAGCTGTGACGCTTTTCCCAACAAGAGTTCACAGCAGTTCACTCAATTCTGCCATGCTCGCACGAACCCCGATTCCCCTTTAAGCGTGCATTAGTGTCACTGGCTTCACGAGTTTTGTGCACCGCAAGCAGTTGCCCTTTTGTGATCACACCATTTTGATATTGATGTGACGGACGACTGATGACAAGATGAAAAAAATGGCTATCGCTATCACATACCTGATTTGTGTGTTTGTGTGTGCATAATATCATATCTCTCAGGCCAAGATGAGTCAAATTTGTTGAGAACTATTGCGAAGTGTAACCACACCACCACCGCCACAACCATCACCTCTGTCATGTTTTAAATTTGGACCAAGCCTCACCATCACCAGTTATCGTGTAACCCACCCGATTGCAAGCAGTAAATGAATGGATTACTCCATCCCGTCCACGTTTTTCGTTTGGGTGGGCAGTTACACAAACGAACACACACCAAAAAAAAAAAAAAAAAAAACCCCCACCAAACCGACCGTACCTTACACTTACAGTAGTTATACCCTCCGACTTCCGAGTCGCCTAAAATTCCAAATACTTCGACGTAATGGATATGGCACGCAATAGGAGTTCTGTTCTTTCACTTTCCCCCCCTTCTTCCTTGAACCGCGCCCACTTCGGAAACCCAACGTGGTAAACACACACGGGTACCGAAAAACGTCAAAAAAGAGAGGAGGGGGTTCCTTCCTGGAAAGCTGTGCCAGCGGGGCTTCGCTCCGGCCGAGCCGCCTCACTCTTTCTTTCTCACCTCCTTCCATTCTTATCAAAGGCTCTGCCACTCTCAACATAGTTTCGCTGAGCATGATTTTAAACTGTGCCCGTTCGTTACCGGGATAAATGACTGCCATGTAACCATTGTCACCTTTCGGAACCTTCGGCAACCATTACCATTCGCATGCTTCTTGATGTGATGATTACCGTGTCCGTGTAAAATCTCACCGAGTCTCTTCCCTTTTTTTTTTCGAAAAGGTTGTATGTGTCTGTAAGCAATCTTAGATAAGCTTTTTGTGCAACTTTTATCTTTTCCATTACTTTGTTGGTGCCTGGCATGAATGAATGTATATAAGGTTTTTTTTTTTTTTTTTACACCAATTCTTACATGCATATACAAAACAGGGATGATTACTTACCGACATCAGACGAACGGGTTGATTTTTTTGATAAGGAGGACCCCTACTGCATGAACCTACAGTACCTTACTTTTTCCCACTTCTTTCTGTTTTGGGAGGTGAACCCCAACTTCTTCCCCTCTCTTTCCTCTCCCCATAAAAAAGTTGAGTGAGTTTGAAAGTGATGACGTAGCATTGCATGAGCTTAATCCCATACGTTACTCCAAACATAGACATACATACATACAGAAAGAAAAAAAATGGCACCATAATTGTTTTCTTTTTTGTTCAAATCAGATCTGCATCACAAAAAGTCCTCCCCTCCCAAAAAGAAACCATCATCAAGAGTTCTGGCCGTGTTCGAATTATTTCATCGTCATCATCGTCATTGTCGTCATTATCGTCATCTTCGTCATCTTCGTCATAATCATCATCACCATCATCGTACGCACTACTATGAGAAAAAAGAAATCCCCTTTTCCGAACCCCTCTGAACCGCTTCCCCCCCCCCCCCCCCTCCTCTCTCTCCCCACAAAAAACAGATCTCATGAACCGAAACGTAACATTCAGATTGAAGTATACAAAGGTACAATGTACCAAGAAATCATCAAGCAACGGATCTCATCTTTTAAACTCTATTGAATATAAACTCAAAAGCTGGGGATTGGTCCGGACAACTCCGGCATACATAACATACATATGTGATTTATGAACTTTTTCCTCTTATTTTTTTTTTTTTTTTTTTTTTTTTTTTTACAACACATGACACTTTTATCGTTGTATGTACTTGTGCCTGATTACCACCTTGGAATTGGAAAATAAATCTTGATATACTTGCCTGATACTACTACTAAGAAAATAATTAAAAAATAATGTGTGTGTGTGTGTGTGTGTGTGTGTGTGTGTATGTGTCGTATCTTGATAAGTCTGTTTCATTCTTCCCGCAATCAAATTTTTTTTTTTCTTGTTTGAGATCGAATCATAAATCGCACCATGCAAAAACCCAAAGTTGTTCGAAAGTAGTGGCGGGGATGATAATTCTTTTCCCGCAAAAGGAGAAAATTTGCAAAGGAGGAGTCTCCGTCAAGAATCGATTGGATATTCTTGATTACCTCTAGATAGAAAAGGTTTTATCAACCTCTCCCCCAATTAAAATTTTTCTTTATAAAAAAAAAGAGAAGGATGGTTACATACATACATATATATAAAATACCTTTTTTTTTTTTTTTTCCTACATTGAAACCTAACCTAACCTACATACATATTAGACTAGATTTTTACATTTACATTACCTAAGAGGTTTAAAATAATAGGTAGTTGGGTTTTAAAAAGTTATATAAAAGTGTAGGCAATCGGACTGTTTCGTCGGAGTACTATGTGGGGGTGGGATGGAATAGTACATGTATGTATGTATGTATGTATGTATGTACACACCATAAAAAAAAAATCTCATCATCATGTGAGAAGGCCTTTTTATTGTTTTGATAGGTTGAATTTTGGTTTCTATGCATGTACATACATACACAAATGTCGGAATCGGTGGGGAATGGAGGAAAAAAAGGTCCTTCGCCTCTGAAACTCTCATTCTATATGGTGGATAATGGGATGAAAAAAAAGGGAGGCAACATGATAATTTAAAAGTCGAGATTGGGCATAGTGAGGAAGATGAGGAACAATTGATTTGTTGATGATGTTTTTTTTGGACCCTTCAAGACCCTGATGATAATTGCCACCATGAGGAGGTTTCAAAATGCAAAAGATGTGGGGGCACTGGCAATTAGTTGATTGGTCTTAAAAGTCACAAGTTGAAATCGGAACAAGAGAGATTTTGGACGACTTGACCAAGGAAAGTCAAGAAGAAGCAAGTAGGAAACAAGTTCAAGGAATTGATAGTAGTGTGTTGAAAGTCCTTAGATTTTCTTTTAGGTTTCTATAAACCTGTTTGCGCCGTGAAGCTATATATCTTTATCTTTGTGTGTAATGTACATCTCCGTCTAAAAGAAGTAGAGAATCGGGAAGAAAAATAAAATAAACCAGGGGGGTATCTTCGCGAGGGAAAAACCAGCCCAAGGACCCTTCTCGCTGGCCAAATAAAAGTGATAATAAAAAAAAAGAAGTGATCCTCCCAACTTTAACCGAATCCGGTTTTGGTGTACAATTGATGATGACAAAGGAAAGTAAAGAACGACGTGGATGTCGGTTGTTGTTGTAGTGATCTCCTCCGTAAGGTATGGCGAAACAAAGGAAAAGCCATCAAAAGTCTATATGCAAAAACTGGAAATCAGATATTTTCCGTTCCATACCAGATCCCAAAATCCCAAACCCAAGCCGTGAAGGTGCGCTTCCTTCTCTAAGAACCCAAAAGCCAATATCATAATCCCTCCCAGGAAAGAATAAGAAAAACGCGACCCGATGATGATTAAAGTCGAGCGACCAGTGTTGATTCCAGAGAATCGTTGTGAGCCAGTTATGGCGTATTAGGCGTATCGGGTCCGTTGGGTTGAGGAGGTTGATCGGTGCGTCAGCTTAGTTCGGTCTCGTGCACCTGGCGCTGGCGCTGAAGGTCGCTGATGTGATTCAAATGGCCGCTTGTCGTCCCTCCATCAACCCGAGAAGGAATTAAAAAAAAAAAAAAAAAAAAAAAAAAAAAAAAAAAACAAAGCGAAGCCGCCCATTCTATGTTTCAACGCCGCGCGCAAGTCCGCAAAACAAATCCTCAAATGAGACCTCCCCTCTTTTTAAAAGTCCCATTTCTCTCCTTGCTACTGGGAAGCAAGTCGTGTGTTTGGCAGCGAGCCGAAGTATTTATCGTCTAAGGAATGATGATTAAAAGTGTTGTAGAGGAATGCAAAGCTGAACAATAATAATTGGTACAGTTGGCGTGATTAAAAACCGGATATCGTAGGTAAAAGTGTTTATCGCGGGAGAATAGAAAGGTTGGTGAAGAAAGGGTGAGTTTTGTCAATGGCGCGCGAATCCAGGGATGTTGCATTATAAAAGTCGGGCCTCGGAGAAAGATCTTGAAGGCTTGGGCGGGGGAGGCTTGGGGACACCGGTGGTATCGTAGGCGCCACGGCCGAAGTTCTTGGGGGACTGGGACTCTCTGACAATCATTTTGAATGATGTGTTTTGCTGTTTGTGTGAAGGGAGAAGAACGACTCTAAAAGCTGAGACACAAGAAGCATCAGGTTAGCCGGCGAGTTCTTATATATAGACGAAACACTTTATTTCTGCCGCGAGATAGTGGTTGGTGACTCACAGTGCTGAACAGTGCGATGCAAGGTAGTGGATTTGCTGCTTCGAAAGTGCTGGATTCCCGGCAGTGAGGCGCAGTAAATACGATGATGGGATTGGAACGGGATGTCGTTTATTATTTATTTGCCCGGAGTGCGGTTGTCGAGGCCGTTGCTGTGGTGGTAAAAAAAAAACAAAGAAGAGCCCAGGGAGGACTGGTGTGTATTTATGTATGTGTAAAGGTTGGTCCAAAAGGGGTCAACGTCTTTTGGAGAGTCCTTGATAGGATGATCTCGGGCCAGGAGAAGGATGGTTCGGTATGTGATGGGAATCCAAGAAAAAGTTCGGAATGGGGAAGGGGAGTTCTTCGGGTCTTATAACCAAAGAATGGGATTGCTAGAACACACAAGAGACCTTTTTTCTCCCTGGCCCTGGCTCCCCGGGCCTGGCGTTGGCGGCGAGCCCATTGCGTTCCCTGGTACCCGGCCGCAAAGTATCTTACCCCTGGGCGTTGCCTCCGTTTCGACCCAAGTAGCGTGGTACCGTACCGTTGTCAGAACAGAAACTGACACCGTTGTCACGCTTCTCCTTTTTGGATAGACCCCTGTCAAGTCGCACAGCTCTGGGGCCAGGGTGCTTCCATTTCAGGATCCAGCGTGAGCGGACGGGCTCGGCGGATTTCCCACGTCAGGGGTACCCAGCTTGGCCATTGCTTTTCCCACCACTCCTGCGTGACTGGCTGCCAAGTGGACTGTGGGAAATGCGTGAAGGAAGATGAGCCCTCAATCGCGCTGGCAATCATCGGCCCCCCTCACAGACGATGCGAGCATGCCACACACACTGTGTTGCTGCGTAGGGCGAGCGACGGTACATCAAGGGCACAGGATGTTCAAAGCCACATGCCTCAGATCTGGTCGTCGTGGTGTGGTTTGCTGTCATGTCCGTGTACCAAGAAGTACACTCCAGATGGGAGAGGAAATGAGTGATTGCCTGGCGGGCAACCGACGGAGCCGGGATAAACACAATCAGAACATTATGCTGATTGCACTGATTGCACTTATTGTGTTGATTGCCCTTGATGTAATGGGTGCTGGTGTGTCTGGCATCCAAGCCGTGGCTTTTTTTTTGGCCTTTTTGATAAGCTGTGTTTGCGACCGTGGTGTCGGAGCGCGGGACCCGAGCGCTGCGAACAAATTGTTACTCCGACAATCACAGACAGGAGACGGGACAACGGCCAGTGAAAATATGACTTCTCAGATCCTGCCACTGTAGGTACTTGTGGGAGCACGGAAAGGATCCAGGCACAGGGAAGAATTGGAAGGCCAGAAATCAGGGTCCCAGTGCCAGGTCATTGGATGAAAATGGAAACCTACATTGAGCTCCGAGTATGATTGGAGGTGCACACGAACCCTCAAAAGTGAAAAAAAAAAAAAAAAATTAAGAGAAAAAATAAGAAAAAAAAAATAAGCATCCAATCCATCATTTTGTGGGTGAATTAAGTAAAATAGTAATAATAATAATAATAATAAAGGTGTACACTGACGAACTCAATACATCTTGCGCATGTACATTTGTTGCGATGCGTAACGCGCCAGGCAGTCAATCGTTTGCGCAAAGGCACCGAGGGGCTGTGTCGTCCTGATTCCGAGAAATCGCAGTCTGAGAAATATCGATGCCTGACATGCCCGCCCAGCTCCAACCCAGGTCAGGAGGAGCGACGGGAACCATTGAAGTGAATGAAAGGGTGTCAGGTTCATGTTGGGAATTTGGGTTCACGGATGAGGCCACAGTGTGGTTGCCAACGGGCAGCGACTTCCGCGCGATAGGCGATCAAAATGCCTGCCGGCAATTTCAAAATTTCAACTGGTCAAAAGACGCCCAAGGTTTGGTATCCAATGCGACTTCCATTCCGGTCAAAAAGCAGATATGACAGCGCGCATCAGAAAAAAAAATCCAAAAAACTCTATTTGAGGTCATGATGCTTGATGGCAAGATTTCACATAGGTCAGGGTTTGTGTGGTGCACGCACCAGGAAATTATTAAGCGCCTTGGTGGGCTCGTGGGCTCTCACACAGTTGCAGCCACCACCACCACCACCACCAGCATCACCATGATAGTCAACACCACCAAATTTTTTTTTAAAAATTTTTTTTTTTTCGCGCGGATGAACAAAAAAGGCATTTCCTTGCCTGCAGCAGCCAAGTCGGTTGCTCTCCCACGTTTTCAGGCTCCCACCCGGGCATCTTCTCCATCTTCTCCATCTTCTCCATGCTCCGCACTCCCGCATCGGAACCATTGAAGTATCGTCATACACCCCGATGCACATCCCCCGGAAGATCTCGTCCATTCATCTGTGCACCGCATAGGCTCCTGTTCTCTCTCCTCAAATGCGCATTACTCTTGACCCATCCCTCGGCTGCCGACCCTCGTGGCACTGCAGCACATTTGAAGCCTATTCTTAGTGGCCGCTGCTGATAGCGCCGTCGCCCTGTTTCCCATAGTGTTGGCTAACGCTAACTCCACGTCGCGTCGCACACCCGCGCATCTCGCCCCTCTGAGTGGTCCCTTCACCACGGTCTTGGCTAGATCAGTCGCCGGCCGAGCAACGCTCGACGAACCACTCAACTAGCAAATCCCCTCATTGTTGATCGCCATTCGGCCGACAGCTAATTAGGTGCAATTCTAGGGGTCCCTAGCCCACCCCTCCCTCGTGCCCGTCATGGCGATGGGGCGCAAGGTGAGCCTCAGCAGGCCTGCTGAGGAAATCTGCACGCTTCGATCCGTTGCATGTTGCATGCGATGCATTGCGGCGGCTATGGGATCTCTGTCTGATGACCTTGGAGCGGAAGCACGACGATGCAGACCACATGGACTATTCGATCTGGGCAGCAATCTTGCTTCGGGGCAAACACAGATGTGCCTGCATCGTGCAACACCTCTCAACTTCAACAAACTGGCCTCGCATAAAACTACATCCACTCATGGCTGCCCAGCCCGTCGAAATGGACCCGCTTCGCTGGTTTTTTTTTTTTCCTCCCCCCCACCGTTGCCCCCAGGCCCGGATCCGAGCAGCCAAAGATCAACAAGCATGATCGGAAGATGGCACTACATGCAGAGGCCGATACAACTGCAAGTGTTGCCCCAGACGTTCGATAACCGATGATTCAGCTGAGGCAGAGAGGGCTGTGAATTGCGAGTAAGTCCGATCAGTCAGGACCTCCAAGGCAGCCGTATTTTTTCTCAGTGCAGGTGTTACGTTGCTCGTCTCATCAGCCTTGCTGGATTTGTGTTTCGAGCAACCCTCTCGGTCCGGTCCGAACGGCAGGATGGAACCCCAGGCCGTT
The DNA here is from genome assembly GCA_033576145.1 of Cladorrhinum samala. Lineage (NCBI taxonomy): Eukaryota > Fungi > Ascomycota > Sordariomycetes > Sordariales > Podosporaceae > Cladorrhinum > Cladorrhinum samala. Next base: position 14,947 of record MU865069.1, on the reverse strand, counting down.
GTAGTCGGCGCTCGCGTGAGATCTGATATTCAATACTGCATGTTCGTAACTACCGGTCCGGCCTCCGTTTCTCAGTCCCGTAACCATTGATGAGCCGATGAGCACGAGGCCGTTGCACGCAGCAGTGTATTAGCCGGGACGGATCCGCTCGCGTATATTTGATGTCACTGCAGAGCTGAATGATACTTTTTGACGATCGGCTTTATTTCGTTGCATTCAACCCAGAAGCGCACTGCAGGTGCTGGACAAGCTGCCGGGACGGCTCTAGTTCACCTGGCCAGCTCACCACTGAAAGGCGCGATGGTGGGTCAAAGCATGACGAACTCTTCCCCACAACGAGGTGAAGCACCGGAAGCTGCCCTCAGAGGCAGCTTGAGCGTCCAAACCCATGCGGTGATGCCCAATAGTTCGCTCCATCGCATCATGCATGACTACAGAACAGGTAAAGGGTTGCATATCCGGCTCTTGCGCCAACCGTCACGGAGATACTCCCGAGATCCAAGACCACCAAACTAGAGCTCGACAACAAGGCACCAGATTCAAGGGCCCGTCAGAAAACGTATATGCGCGGGATGTCTAAGACTGGCAAAGTAATACCTTCCCCTACGCACGCAATCGTCGAGGTTGCCTTTGCACGACACCCAGCCAACCTCGGGATCAGCATTGATTATCTTTTGCCCTTTTTCCCTCCCCCCTTTATCTCCTTTCGTTCTCTGCCTTTGGTGCTCTCCACGGCAGCACGGGCGAACCCAGCTGAATGTTGTGTCCAACCCTTCCTTCGGGCGAATATCACGGGTCCGTAAACTTTTGGCTGCGGTGCGACGGCGGCCGGCGAACGACACGACCAAAATGAATCGGAACTGCCAAGTATCACGACCTGCGCGCCCCCACCTGCTTCGACCTGTCAGTGTGCGGGATTAACATACTCATCTATGTATATTGGATTTCCTCCGGAGTCTTGACACGGGCGTCCGACACAGTCGATCAGCAGGAAAGCACACAGAACAGCCTGGGACAAACGCGCCAAAGGAAAAAAAAAAAAAAAAATCCCCCCCACCAGCTTGCTCCTTCACTGGAGACAAAACCCACCTCCTTGTTTCTGCAACGCTAATACCCGCAGCCCGGCCAGTCAATCGAGAGGCAGCAAGACCTAGCTGTGAGACATATGCACTGATGCAAAGCTCCAGCCAAACGAAGTCTCGGGAGTAGAAATCCGCAGGAGACAAAAACCCACAACTGACGTTGCACGAACAAGACGCCGATTCTGCAGCTCTCAATGTCGGTTTTTTTATTTTTTATTTTTGTCGCGTGAATAACGGACCGCAGAACGCTGAGCGAGCGCCAAGAGCCCACACCAACTCTCAAAGTATCCAGTCCGTTTTCCTCTTCTTGGTTAGGCGCACGCAGTGCCGGGCCCCCAGGCTTCGATCGACGCTTCTCATGCAGCAGAAATCTTCTGGAAGCCTTCCAAGACCTCATGCCTCCAAGTCGCCCTGGGCGCCCGCCATGCGATGCCACGAGAGAGGGCCGAGGGCCGAGGTGGGCCTCGTCCACAGCCCATGAGACAAGCTTGCAGCTCTCGATTGATTTTTTTTTCGTTCACGCAGGCTGTGTCTGGCGGTCTCGGTGCGCGCTCACACAAGAGTGACAAGTCTGGAAGGCGTAATCAAACACTCAAAAAATCGCGCCAGTGGAGATACATGTTGTCCCTCTTGACGGCAAGGGGCAAGGGAGCACATGTGTCGCCAGCTGTCGTATTCTCTGCAAATAACAATCCTCACGTCGCCATGCTCAAAGACACAGCGCATACCGGGCCGGAAATAGTTTACGTTGTGAAGCATCATCAAGACTTGCATGTGTGCGTCTTTTCCGGGCGCATGCAATTTTGGACTTGACATCATGCAGCGCTGCAAGCAGGAAGGCGACACCGGTTCTGGGTCCTTGCATCAGACAAAGCACAGAAGAGCTAAATTGGATGCGCAGCACGGGACGAAAAATGACGACTTTGCTTTCAGCTTGCATCGCCTGTACGGTACTGTCTTTGGGCCCCCCGGGGACCAAAGTACAGGCGGCACGGGGATTACGCGGCAATTTGGTCCACACAAGACCCAACCACACAGAACACCAACGGCGCCAGAACGCGAGGCGTATTAACAGCCTCATCACCCCTACAGGCCTTTTGACGGCGCTGTCTGGTTAACTTCTGGTTCCAGTCGCAGCTTGCGGATCGAGTTGGGAGGGCGAAGGAAGGGGGGGGGGGGCTTGGGGTGATCCAGACAAGAGGAACCTCCCGCGCAGGGCGCACGAGCAGGCGGCCCTGGCCAGGCAGTTCACACGTGTCGTGGAGTCACGAATGTGCGCTCCTGTGGCCAGAAGAGGCGTGGTTTTGACGATGATAGGGCAGCTAAGAGTGATGCGCGAGGCTTGGCGGGGTACCCATTAATCTGGTTGATGGCTCCGTTGCCCTATTTCGGCCCCCGTCCACCCCTTTTCGGTGAGACGATACGGGATCACTGTCAAGAGGTACCTGGTACATGGCCCGCAAAGTCTCGGGTGCTCTCCGTTGCAGATACGGTCCCTTGCAGATTGCAGGTCCAAAACTGATGCTTCCCACTCGTGGGCCCCAAACTGATCAACGAAAAATCCACCAGGGATGCCTGCAACTCGCCATTCCGGTTCCTGCATTAGCTCCAGCGGCCCAGCGAACGAACGACAGGGAGACGAGCTCTGCATCAGCTCTTCAGTTCAAACTTTTAACTCGCCGCAAATTGTCTTTGAGGAATGCGACAGGTCAACTCTCACTGCCGACAGGACGGATTCACCTAGAATTGCCTCTTACGGAGGGGTTTAGTGGGCGGTTCAAGAGCGGTTTTCCTGTTGACCAGCGGGGAGCTACTAACACCCCTGGCGACTGGATACCATGCGAATTGAGGTCATCCCCACTCATGGTACGCATTGCATTCACGCCTCATCATGTGACGTCGATTTAATATTGGCCAGGGATCGGCCGTCTGACAGCTCCAAAATGTTTCTCGCCTCGCCATGCTTTCCCACTGCCGCAGGGTTGTTGCTTGTGTGATTTGCGGCTGGAATTGGGAGATGCACCAATTGAAATTTTTGACTTCTTGGGACCCGGGCGATGATGGTTGAGGTTGATGAGCCAAGCGACGGCGCAGAATCGGTTTAGACATGTTTCACCTCTGTGAGCCACGTATCTGGCATATCGGCAGATGTCGCAGCCGCCAGTTGCATCCTGCATGGTGTCCTGGAGATGCTCGCAAGCACGCATGCCAAACTAATCTCGTTGCGATTCACGATAGGCGAAAGAGACAGGACCCAGCTCCAGAGCAAAACACAGAGCGCCCGTAAAATTAAAGATGGGGAACTGTCACGTACCCTGGACAGCTACCGTTTGTTAACGGCCCAAGAAAAATAAAAGCCGTCGCTCGCTTCTGTCAAAGAAAAAACGCAGCCTAGTTCGAGATCCAAATTTCCAGAAAATCCCAACGGAACGTCAACCGCGATGCGACTATTCCCGTTTCTGCAAGGCCTGCCACCCACACCCACTCCCCCCGGGAGGTGCCCGGGTGACAAACTCCACCCAGAATATGTAGGTATGTACCGTCCTTGCAGCAAATCTGCATTCTGCTGCATGCTACGCTGGGTTTGGGATTTCTGTCCTTTGGGCTGTTTCACGATCTGAGGTGGGAATACCGATCGGGGAAGGAGAGAGCGGAGAAGAGGAAACCTTCTGCACTTCCAAGACGGGGCGTAGCAACAGCGACGGCAACAAAGACCGCCTCAAACCTGGTGGCAAGTTGGTGTTTGAACGCGAGGCAGGGCATTACGGGGAAAGCAGCCGAGAGGGAGGGGAACGAACGCACACGCGTGCACGCACGCACGCACGCACGGCCCGTACCAGGCAAGTGAATCCAAGCGAATGCAAGCCAGGGCCCATGATCGGGCGTCGCAGAGAACACTTCTGGAAGGTTTCCATGGAAAGGCAGAATCCTTGCTGAGATCCATGTGGGATCAGGGGTTGTGTGGGGATCATGGTGATTTACGAGTGGTCATCATCTGCGTCTTTTTATTCCTTTTTTTTTTATGAAAAGAAAGGAAAAGAAAAAAAAGAGGCAAAGTGTTGTCAATCCGTATTCATCTCGGTATTACCTTTTTTTTTTTTTTTGGGGCGTTTCTTTTCTTACCGTGAAAATTTCTTTACGGAATACAGGTCCCCAATTGATCCTCCGTTCCATGTCAACGTTGACGTCGCATCCGTTCGGCCATAACCAAAAGCTTTCAAACGGAACCGTCGAGTCATCATCGACCATCCTTGGTACCCAGGTATCCGGGGAAGCTTTCCGTTTGTAGCACGAGAGTGCAGAGGTCGTGTTGTTATTTTCTTCTTTATTTTCTTTTGTGCAATCAAATTTTTCCTTCATAATTTTAACATCTTTTTTTGGATTCCGTTTTAGATGATCGTTATTCTCAGGGAGCTAATGGGATCAGGAGCCGCCTCATGACGATGGGCAAGCACCCCATTCACTAACTGTCACTTCCATGTAAACCAGACGAGGCCAGCAGAGGTTTTGCGACAAGGCTCACAAACGGGTTATTTTTTTATTTTTATTTTTATTTTTATTTTTATTTTTTTGGAGTTTTTGGTCTCCCATACACCCCCCCCCCCCACCCTTGTCTGCAATCAATCTGTCCCGTGCAAGCTACTGCCTCGAGGCTGTTTCCAGGGTCGCCGCACGTACATTGCTCCAAAGGCCCGAATACTTGGTTTTCCCCCGCCGTAGCAATTTCTGGGGCAAGCCTGTTTTTTTTTTTGGTGGCAGGTTTGGTTCATTTTTCTCGCGATCGTTCAGATGAGACAAAGGTGGGTTTCCTCTGTTTTGACTTATTTTTGGAGGGTGTTGGGGTGGAGTTTTATATTTTCTTATTTTGGCACAAATTTCTCTCTCTCAATCGCCAGTTTTGGTGGTGTGGTGTGGTGGTGGTGGTGGTGTGGTGGTGGTGGTGGTGGTGGTGGTGGTGGTGGTGGTGCAGGTCAAGTGATAAAAAAGTTTGAAACCCAAGCAAGGCACATAACCAAAAAAAGGGAGTTTGCGGCAGATCATCACCGAGAGCAACATCATCATCACATCACATCACATCGCATCGCATCACATGAATCATGGTGAGGAGGATCGTGCCGTAATATTTGATGGAAGGATTGATTTCCGGTTTTGGTTTTTTTTGGGTTTTTTTTTTTCCTTTCCTTTGCCGGCTGCGATCCGGTTCTCCAGGGTTATCATATACAAAATTATCATCTATCTTCTAGCCTGATTTGTTTTTCCCGTTGTCCCGTCTTTGCCTTTGGGTCTGTGTGTCTTGAGTCTGTTTGGTTATTGTTGTTGTTTGGATACACATGCACATACATACATACATATCCCTCAGTTGCCGTTTGTTTTGGATTTATATGTGTATATATATAAAGAAAAAAAAAAGTGAACGGGACGGATCATGATATGCAAGGTTTCCCGCCGCTTTCGGGTATGTATGGACATACATACATAGAGTAACTGTACATAACAGGGCAAAATGCAATGCAATGCGGGCACCGCTCTGATGATTTTTTTTCTAGTTGAGAAAATTGTGGGTTGGATGATGTGCAATGCATTGCATATGCATTGCAGATTTTAACGAAAGAAACGGGAGGGGAAGAGGGGTGTGGGGGAGGGGGGACTTGCTTCCCGCAAGTTGTCCAGGGTAAGGTAGGTTTAGGTTGGTAGTACGTACATACATAGAAAAGTTTGCGTCATGTAGTTTGGGTATAATGTATGTATACTGTTGGTTTTTTTTAACAAAGAAAGCGGAAGCGAAAAAAAAAAATTAAATAAAAAGAAAAAAAATCTGGGGAAAAGAATGTGACGAAGTTGGATGGATGGATGGATGGATGGATGGACGGACGGACGGACGTTCGACCCAAAGGTTCATGGGGCATCATCATCATCATCATCATCATCATCATCAATTATACTCACAACCGTGCGTTGCGTGTAGTGCGCCATGGATTGGGAGGGAATGGTATGGTCGGTCCAGGAAAATGATTATCGTTAGTTTTTTTTCTTTTTGTGTGTGTGTGTGTGTGTGTCCGTGTCTGTGTGTGTTCATGTTGTATTGTGTAAAATGAAGATAGTCCGGAGCGCATTGGTAGGGTAATTTTGGATTACGGCCCGGAAAGAAACGTTGAAAAATTATCTGTGTGTGTGCGTGTGCGTGTGTGGTGTGTGGTGTGTACATACATAACGTGCGTGGGTTACGCCAAAAAGACCGAGATTATTAGGATTTGGTACCGAGAAATTGAATGACACCCTCTGTGTGTAGCAGTTTTTTTTTTTTTTGATGGGTAGTAAGTTGTAGTAGTATTATCACATTATTATTATGACCCAAACGGTTTTTATTTTGTTGAACTTTGTTTGTTGGGGTAGGTATCAATGAGTGATGGTGATGATGATGATGATGATCACGGGGACCACTACGATAAAAAGAAGAAGAAGAAAAAAACATCATGATAAAAGTTGGCAGAAAGCGTGATGTAATTTTTTTTTGTCTTTTTTTTGGTGGTTGGGTTGTTGCTTTCTCCGATATCATACTTGCGGCTATATAATATTTCTTTTTTATGTGTTCCTAGAGTAGGTATGAATGATGGGTTTTGGATCATGATCTGCGGTTGGGAAATGTGTGATGGAATGATAGTATGTATGTAGGATTTTACAAGATAGTCAAGTGACTCAAAACCATCCCTCAAGGTTTCTTTGCTTCTTTTTTCTTTTTCTTTTTTTTGTTAGAGGATTGCGGGGGGACCGGGGGAGTGGGAGAATCTTTGACGATATCAAAACTCATTTCCCAGTAATCCGGAAGTTTTATAGGCAAGCACTTGAACAATAATGATGTAATCTTGAGATGAACAGGGCAGGAGTGATGATCCAGACATCTAGATGGGAGGATTCATGATCGGTTTGAGAAATTTTGTTTTTTCTCAGCTTCATTTTTTTTTTGGGTTGCGCTTTGTTGCTTTCTTTCATCTTTCTTTTTGATTCTACCGTTTTTTGCTATTCTTTCGAAATGAGTTTTTTCTTTCCCCTCCCATCATCATTTTGAGATTGAGGATCCCATGCCAAGTGTTCTTCCATGGGAGGAACCCTAGGGTAGGTACCATGCTGTAACCGAAGCGAACGGCCTCCCAACCACACCTTAGCTTAGCAGGGTGAAATTATGGTGTGGCCCGGGGAAGGTGAGAGAACCAATCTTTTTTTTTTTTCACACCCTCGTTTTTCTTTCACCGGTAACCCCTTCAGCTAAAGAAATTGTCAGGGTGCGTGAAGGGTGACATGCTGCCTGGCCGTTGAAAATTTGAGTCCCTGTCCGGCTGCGCAACCCGCTCTGTTCGCCAGTGTTTTGGAAGGCCAAAGAAATGGACCAAAAAGGAAAGAGGAGCCATTGTCAGCTCCCGTTTTTTCCCGCTTGTGTCAAAGTTGGCAATTGTTCATGGGTTTTTAGTGGTGGTGATTATGGGGGATCGGACGGTGCCAGTGCATTGGTTGTTACCGAGCGGAGGGGTTATCCTAAAGCGATGGGTATGTGCCGGGGCTAAAATGGAAGGGGGTTTTATTTGGGACGGACCCATGTCTTTTGAGTTTTGGGACGATGAAAGGCTTTTTGGTGGCTGTGGTGAGGTGGGAAACGTTGACGGGGACACCGGTGAGAGGTTAACGACTTTCGGTGAGGGCACCCGCTCACCTGAGAAAGCCGATGGAGGAGACGGGGTTCGTGATGCCGAGGAGTTTAGGGGTTGCTGGGAGTCATTGGAGGAAAGGGGTTAGACGCATTTGGTCCCAGTAGGAAATTATATCTTGTTTGGTGTCAATAGCCTCGGATCAGAGCGGGTGGCTGAGGCTATTTGATGCACATGGCTCGTTCATGATGATGTGGGTGGTCGGGTATCCTCAGCGCATGTGTCTTGGAACCATACCCGGGATGCGCGGTCTCAGCGATGCGTGGATGGTATTCAGGAGAGGCGGGGAAAAAATGTTGCTGGCTCAACTATGAGGTGCTGTCAGTAAAAGGTGGCTTGTTTTGGGCCTCACCTCCTATTGAGGTAGAAATATCCAAGAACATATAAGCAATAAAACACCGAAGAAGAGCCAAATGACTGTAAAACAGTGAGCAAGTAATGATTGTGTACAAGAAACGATGCATTTGAGTGAAATATGAGACTGCCGGATGGCGTGTCTCTAAGGTTCGCAAGCACAAACCCATATGATCTTTCAATATGCTGCCTATGTCTTCAGGCTGTTTAAAGCGACTGAAAAACTGATAATGTCAGCCATCACAGGGAGATGAGTTTCATTCAACCGATACAGCGTCAATCCGTGACCTGAAGCTAGGATAAAGAGTTCAAATATCCATAGACATAGCTGGGTGCTCGTGTATAACAGGACAGTCGCCACAAATGCCCTTCTTTAAGAGGATGGTGAAGTTGGAGTTTCTTAGCTTATCTCACTACTTCGCGTGAAAGATATAAATCGAAGATTTGCAAGAAATTTCGAGGATGCTACACAACATACACACTTTGAACTAGGATAAACCTTGGAATCTTTAGATATGTCCAGTTTGCTCTCGTCTAATACATCGCCATTCCTTGTCAGACAGTATCGAGGTAGGGAGCAATCATCCTTGTGGTATTCAATTGACAATATGATACTAGAAACTTAAATGCAATGCATAGAAGAAGCAGAAGCACACGAAACAGTGTGATCTAGATATTGAATACGGCCATATGCTGCCTTCACTCAACAGCCCACATCAAACTGCACACTCATTAACAGCTATATAAGTTCCTACGCTAATATTGGTCGCTCCTCCAGTTCTCAGCACCCATTGAGGCTATTGCACTCTATTATGATGGAGGCACGGGGATGGAGCAATGAATCCAACTCATTGGGGTTCATGGCATCTTCCAACCCGCCCAAAGGCCAACCGCTCAGGAACACCGCCAATACTGAACAAGGCCACCCCAAATACTTTGAACATCAACCTGATATTAGGGTGGAAACATTACTATCCTCTCGTGGAACCAATAAGGCGTATCTGGTCAAATATTTTAGCTTGAACTATCCGAAAACCTCGAGGGACCTAGAAAAAAGAACTCACCCCATCCCCCCCCCCCCTCCTTTCATTTTTTTTTTCGAGCCCGTACATCTCAACTCGGTCAGACGCAATAAAAGCTAAACTATACAAAGACTCAGTTACAAAGCAATTCAAAGCCTTAACAATTCATCATCCCGTACTGATAGTAGCAAATATCTGACACTAGAAACACATGATGATGATGATGATGATGATGATGATGGCCAAATACGATATCCTAGAGACTAAATTCCATCAACTACTCTTCCTCGTTACAAACCCTGTCATGAAGAATAAAAACTGCTCGAGTGTTTTTGGCCTGTCTAGTTACCTTTATTGAGATTTCACAGAGATCCGGAGGGGGTTTTGTTGTTTATATTGGGGTGGAGGGTGTTTATTGGACTCCCTTCTGTTGCTACAGCACCATCATTAGTGTAGGTGACTCGAAACCAAAATCCTTGACAATACCTCCGGTAACGTTGGTACTTAGGTTGATTTCATCACATGATGAATAAAGGCTGGGCTTCCTATTTGATCATGTTCTCTTTTTCCTTCCCTTTCCTGCTGCTGCTCGCCCGGCCGGGTGGGGGCGTTAACCATCGATAACAGCTACGGGAAGTATATCAAGTCGGAATCATTGTCGAACGACTAGATTAGATATCACCCATGCATATCAGGGGCAAGAATATTGTCAAGGATACTCATTTACGCATATGAGACACTTTATAATACCTTGAAATATTGTGGTATCACCGTGCTTGAGAAACCAGGAGCCAGAACTTATCAACTTGGAACCAGCACGCCTCATATTCAACGAGGAACTGTAACTTACCAGCTCGGAAATAGTGGTCTTAATAGGTAAAGAAAGTGAGAAAAGAGATAGAAAAAAAGATAGAAAAAAAAAAAAAAAAAAAAAAAAAAGAGAGAGAGAGAGAGAGAGAGAGAGAGAGAGAGAGAGAGAGAGAGAGAGAGAGAGAGAGAGAGAGAGAGAGAGAAAACAAGTTCAAAATCTTTGAAATTCTGGATATAACTAATATCTGTATAACACACCGTTGACGGGTCATCATCACAAAACCCTGTCTTGTCATCACCCAATTTTAATTTTAATTTTTAAAAAAAAACCAAAAGAGTTTGTATTAATACACGATGTAATTGACTCTATTATTCGAGAAGTGTTAATCATGTTTGAAAGGCATGACAAAACATGATAAAAAGAATAAAACAAATTAAAAAAAATTGCAAGATAAAATATAAAAGTGAGCCTACTTGTACATATGAAGAAAAAAAAATTGATCAAATCGTACTATGATCGGGAATTGAGCCCGACGTGGGGGTCGAACCCACAACCTTGAGATTTATCGGAGAACTCCTTAAGAGTCTCACGCTCTACCGATTGAGCTAGCCGGGCAGGCTAGAAGAAACTTGGTTGAAGGTAGATCTTGGAAATTGGAATTATATATTTGATTGTTAAGTTTGTTTGAGTCATTTTTTTGGTTTGTGTGGGTGGGCGGGTGGGTTCGTGGGTTTGTGTGGTTCAGGGTTCGGGTTGAGTGAGTCAAATATGAAAGTTAGCGAGCGGGATTGAGTAGGGAACCGGTTTTGGGGTTCAAGGTGTGATTGGAGCGGGAGGAATACCATAACAATGGTAAAAAGGAATAAATGACACGAATCAGTATTGAGAGGATGGAAAAAAAGTACCAATACTTATTTCATAGAGGAAAAGAATCGGAATTGGTTTATGGTTTCGATAGAAATTTCTATTGGGCGAAGTGGAACAGAATTCACATTTAACGAGTAAAAAGTCGTGAAACAACGAAACCTCGAGTAAACGTCAGACAACAAAGATCATAATCCTCATAGCATTTCCCGCCCTTCAAAAGCTTCCGGAACCATTTCCCAAAGGTTGGAAGTCGATTTTCGGCCGTTGGGACCCGCGAAGTGGGGCCGTCCGTACCTTTTTAGGGGAAACAAAAAGCCAAAGCCGGGTGCGGGGCTCCCACTTGGCTTGCGTTGTGGAGGAAGCTTGGCTTGCACGTCAGCCTTCCAAGCTCCTGAGAGAGTTAGGTAACAAGTAGTTATTTCCACCGCAATTATTACAAAGACCATCATCAGCAACATCACTCTCAGACCCAAATAAACCACTTGGGAAATTGGGATAAATCTACAACGACATAAAAGTTCACGGGCCTGAATTTTATCTATTTAAAAAAACAAATTCCGAAACAGAAAACCGCCCCAAAAACACCTGCCAAAATGTCAATAATCCAACAGCACACCGCCGACACCCTATCGGACGCCTGGCGCACAATCAACATTGACGCCCTCGACCCCGACTCCCCCGCAAACTTTGACGTCTCCTCGCTCCACCCTCCCCTCGCCGAGATCACCGAGCCCGAAGCCCGCCACCTCGCCACGCAGGTCCGCCAGCTCCTCCGAGGGGGGGACGCCGAGGGAGCCCTGCGCGGGTGCCTCGACAGCCCCGTGTACAACGGCAACGACCTCGCCAAGGAGGCACACCTGGCCACCGTCATCGAGGTGCTCCAGAGCATCAAGGCCAGCGAGATGACGCCGATGCTGCAGAGGATCTACGCCAGCCCGGGAGGTGTTGAGGCTTTGGACGTTTTGATGAAGTATTTGTTAGTATAACCCCCCCCCCCCGGCCCCCCCTCTCCCACGCCGAAGAGAATTTGTTGGAAAAGTTTTATATATCAAGATTTAAAAACGATTGGAGAGTTCTAATTATTTACCCCCCCAAAAAAAATAGGTACAAAGGTATGGCCTCCAACTCTGGAGCATCGTCCTCCTCGGCCAGCCCCGCGAGGACGCCGACGCGCATGACGCCCCAGCCGACGGGGTTCAGCCAGATTGGGTCGCGGTCGCTCGCCAGTTCCGACTCGACGGGCGCTGCCATGAGCGTCCTGCTTAGTTGGCACGAGAAGGTTGTGGATGTCGCTGGGCTCGGTTGCATAGGGCGGGTCATGACGGATTTCCGGAGGGTATAAGGGGAAAGACATTTTCAAAACAAACCAGAATTATATCATCTATCTGTATTAGACGAGCGAAGAAAAGGCATTCAAGAAAGGTGGCGTCACAAAAAAAAAAGTCAAAAAAAAGTCATCAGAACATTACTCGTTTGAACTTTTCGTATCCATAATATATAAACACCGAACACAGGTGTAAACATCCAAGAAATGCTCTTCCTATCTCGCCCTTACTGCCCCTCCAAAATATCCTTGAGATTCACCTCCCCGCTGCCCCTCTTCAACGGCTGGGGCTGATCACCCCCTTCCTTCCACCCAATCATGTGAATGACCCTAAAAGTGGCCGGTATGGTCCCATCCTCGTTGCCGTGAAGTTCCCTGTAGATGCCCTCGTTTGCCAACAGCACATCCCGCCCGATAGCCCCCATCTCCCTGCCCAGGACGGCATTGCCCTCCCCCATGGCCTGCAGGTCCTGCATCAGCGCAAAGGTGTCCGGGTAATCAACCACGATATCCTCCACGTCGACCGTCAGCATCTTGAACCCGGCCTTGCCCAGCAGCCCGCCAACGTCCCTGGTATCCGCGAGCGGCGAAACGTGGGGCGATATCCCGCCCCGGCGTTCCTGCTCGGCGAGCTGCAGCGAGGTCCTCAGCTCAAACAGCGTGTCCCCGCCGAGCATGGCGCCGATGAAGGGCGCGTCCGGCTTGAGGATGTTGTTGACCTGCGCCAGAACCCCGGGGAGGTCGTTGATCCAGTGCAGGCTCAGGCTGCTCAGGACCATGTCGAACGTGTTCGAGTCCCAGGGGAGCGTCTCCTCGTCCGCCAGGACGTGCCGGGTGAGCTTGAGCTCCGAGTTGAAGGGCAGGTCCGCGTCGCGGTGCAGCAGCGTCTCGGACGAGTCGGCGGCGACCAGCGACCCAATCTTCTGCGAGAGGGGCGGGGACACGGGCATGTCCGGGTCGGGATCCGGGTTGGGGCGGGCGAGGGCGCGCGCGACGTTGCAGGCGTTGGCGCCCAGGTCGAGCACCCTGGGGAAGTGGCGCTTGACGTCCAGCAGCCGCTCCGTCACGCGGTTGGCGACTTCATCCTTGAGGTAGTCGGCCTGCCGTGAGAGTTCCGGGTCCGAGGCGGCGCGTTCCCTCTGGAGCCACTTGGTGCGGCGGTTGAAGACCTGGAAGCCCGGCGTGCCGGATTGGAAGGCGTAGGTCCGTTGCTGTTGTTTGACGATGATTGGTTTGGAGAGTAAAGCGTGCGGCTTGCAGCTGCGGAGAGCAACGAGGTTCAGCCGCATTCTCGACATGTTTTGTGGGATGGCGGGTGGTGGTGATTACAATGAGGCATTGCTCTAAACTTTTTATTTTTTATTTTTTTTGGGGGTTAAAGTTTTGACGATTTGGGGAGAAGCATTGGGGATTTTTTGGGGGAGGAACTAATTGATAGCGTCATGACAGTGTGGGGTGAAGCTGCAACGGGGGGATTGAAGTGGAGTATAGCTACCTAGAGAGAGAGAGCTATCTGTTTCTGGTTAGTAGGCACGTAGGCGTTGGAGGTGGTAATTACTGCCTGACTACGGATACTTAAACACTACAATCGGGCTGTGTGAGCTTTCTTTGGAAGGAATTGGACATTCATTCTGGTGGTCTGTTATTATCCCCTTTTGTTCACCTTTTCGGCCGGTTTTCATTACTGCCAATCTGCCAAGTGCCAAAGTGCCACAGCACTCCTCCGGCAAAAAGACCCAACCCTGACGCATTTTTTGGTGCTCGGATTTAATCCCTGTCAGAGGCTGTATGTATGTATACTACACACATATAGATACAAGTCGAGGCTGTGAATAACGGCTGAGCCGTGGCTTATGTATGTACATTCGAAGCTTAAAACTCCCTACCCTTGTCAATCTTCCCCTGGCTGCAGCTATCGAGATCCAGCATTGGCAATCGCTTCATTCTTGGGACCATCTTGTACCCTCGCAACACACTCTTTTTTTTTTTCCTCATGCAAACACTAAGTTTTGCCCAGGTTCGTACTGGCTGTCGTCAGGGGCGGTTTCAGAGAATGGGGGGATTTTGGGATCCTCAAACTCCTGTCGGGATGCGGCACACAAACAAAGTCAGCATGCCTAAACTAGGATGTACCTTTTCAGTCTTATGTATCGCCTCTCAACCAAGGGCGCGTAACCGTAACATGACCAGTGAATCCTACAGAAATGCAACGTCCAATCTCCAATCTCCATGCCTCCATGCTCACCCGGATTTAGACCCCCCCGCTGTTCGGACTACACCCTGGATATACCGTTGGTGGCTCGGTCTGGGGTTTTGCGGCCGCTTCAGGGGTGATCTGGAGGGCAAAATAGAACCAGGACAATAAAGCATTGATCAGACATTTTATCTTGGAATGCTTGTCCTTTTTCATCCTTTTTTTTTGTTGTGTTCTCCCCTTTTTTTCTATTTCACGTTTGTGTGTCTTCCAGTTCTTTTGCAAAATTCACAATAAAGCAGGTTCAAAGATGGATCACAACCAGAGTAATAATGTAAATAAACAAACTTCTCTCTCTCCCATCTTTAAGTTGAAGACACCTAAACTTACACAAACATCTCCGGAAGCAGCTCCCAATGGTCATAGAAGGCGGCGACCTCGAATACGCGGGTGACCTCCCTCAGCACCACCACCCCTCCTCCCATCCCTACCACCACCACCAACAACAACAACAACAACAACAACAACAACAACAACAACAACAACAACAACAACAACAACAACAACAACAACAACAACAACAACAACAACA
>MU865068.1:68902-90349 GCA_033576145.1 Cladorrhinum samala | reverse complement strand
ACACCTTCTTTTTTCTTGAGCGCTCGATGCTCATCAATACTCAGCATCGCCCCCCCTGCGGGGGCCGCGGGGGGGGGGGGGGGCCCCCCCCCCCCCACTGGAAGTAGTAAAAGAAGAAGAAGAAGAAGAAGAAAAAAGAAAGAAAGACGGGAGAGGGATCCAAGTAAATATTATTAAAATGTCAACAAAGAAATAGACGACATGTTTGTTGTCGCCTTCTTTTTACTCACATTTCATCAACATAATAAAAATTTCCATGAAAATAGATGATCAAGTTTCCCTTCCCTTCGTGTAAAACCAGAGGAATATATATATATATATATAAACATCCAAGGCGGCGAGAGAATTGATGTCATGTTCTAAAGAACATTGACAAATGCCTTGTCTGTTCTCTTCCCCCTTCCCCCTTCTCCCCAAGTTGAAAGCCCAAGTCAAAAGTAGATGGTATACAAAACCGGGAGGGATTATATACCTATCTATATACGCAGATATACAAAGGTTAGGGAATCACTGAACCACCACTTTGAAATGGCGATCAACGCAGCTCTTCCATCTTTTTAAATTATATATACCTCCAACACCTTGACCTCAGCTGTTTAGAGCGCGCGGAGATGCAAAATTCTCGATAATCCTACATGCATAAAAATAAAATAAAATAAAACCCAACGCGCGTCAACACACGTCCCACGTGGTGTCCCTTGCCGATGCCGTCACGATAAGGTCCCGGCAAAAAGGTTGATGTGGGAAAACATCAATTCGGCATACCTGTGGCCTATCGTGTCCAAGACATGTTATCATCCAACCAAGAGTGCCGAATCTGGGGCATGCTATTTGGCTGGTTTGCCTGCTTTGCTCATGCCCAGTAAATATTGCGAATTATCAAGCCTGGCCATATCTATGTACAGGCCTTGCTTGGGTGGGCGGTTGGAAGAAGGCTTGGAGTCGGTATCACTGCAAAGAGATAAGCCCCAAACACATCTAAAAGAGATCATCGTATCAAAAAAACCAGCAGTATATATAGAGAGGCTTGGTATCCTCCTGCTCCATACCTCTTTCCCAAATAGTTGTTGTTGCTGCCAGTAAAACTTCTCGACGACAGACGCACCTCGAGCATCGATCGGGCCATTCTGGATCCACGAACTGCGGACGAACACTGAAATCACATTTGCGAAAGAAAAGGCCTACCTAATTAATTCGAACACTTTCAAATATGTGTTTGGTACATGAACACCACCTCGACCCATAACCAGGTTGGATGATTTTGGCATTTCGAGTTCGGTTTGTGGGGAGGTGGGAGGTGGGGGATATCATGGTGGATGTGAGAAAAAGGCTCACAGAGGATGTACGCATCATGGCCTTGCCTCTCCTCTCGTCCGAGATGGTTTGATTCTCAGTTCAGTTCTGTAGCCTCAGGAACCATCATCCACCCACACCCCACATATCCCGCTTTCCTTTTCAAGCCATCCTGCGGGGGAATAATCTACCCCCACGCCTCTCATTGAGAGAGAAGAGAGAGAGAGGGAGTTCAGTTGGCCACCGGTCTGCGACTCCTTGGTCGATTTTCAGCCACTCAGCGCTTCGCTCGAAAATCCCGCAATGCTGGGCGATCGGGAGAGGGAAAGGTGGTTGGGAGAAACAAAGCTTCCAAAGTCTTTTTGTTTTTGGTTGGGGTCAGACAATTTCGACAAGATGAGCCGTCCAAGGACTGCGGTCAATCAGTCGGAACCTTGGCACAGGCTCACGGTAATTTCCCGGAGGGCTTCGGACAACGGTTACTGCTCGAATGGGGGAACGCTCGGCAGTTACCGCACCCAAGAGTCGCCAAGGGGAGAGCGAACACAGGGGGTTGATGGAGCGCCATGTGGATGTATCCACAGCAGCTTGGTTAGCGCGTCCGCATTGTGAGGCCACCTTGTCACATGCGAATACTGCTACCATGATGATGCTGCCTCCAGGGTCTCCTCTGGAGATGTTGATGTGCCCATGCCTTGATTATATACGAAGGGGAAGATACGAGAGAGAGGATGACGAGGAGCAGGGGGATCGGACAGTCACTCTCCGAACTCTTAGCTGACTGCTCTCAGTGATACCCAAACAGCTGAACGGTGAAAACCACCCAAGCATTGATCAAGATAAAGCAATCAGCGGGCCGATTCCGGCGGTGAAAGGCCCAGTGCCAATGCTGCCGACTATCCTAATAATACTCGGCGGTATTAATGGAGAATCGGAAGCAAAGATAAGGTCACCACTGTGACCTCGTTTTGTGCACTTACAATAGAGTAAGGCATGGTAGTTTGCGTTGCTGGCGACCGTTCACGCTTCAGCGAGGAGGCTACGTATTGACTGCTGTAAAACGCCAGTGTCTTTGGGTGGTTGTCTTGTCCAGTGCCTAGGGCGTGTTATCGTCGCACCGTTTCATGCTACGACAGCATACTCTTCTTGTCCAAGACAGCCTAGGCAAAAAAAAGCAATGTTCAATCGTCTCACTGCCGCCGATAAACTCGATACCGTTTCATCGGGTGCAGCTCTCGGCGGCCCTAAACGCCCGTCTTAGCACCTTCGCCTCGACAGCTAGCGTTACTACATCCGGTGCACGGAGCATGAAGCGAAGTGAACAAGGTCCACAGATCGGAAAATAAAGGACCGCAGCAAGACCTTAGCGGCGTGAAGGTCGTTGTGGCGGTCACGGCTTATACGATATCCTAAGCTATATTATTGATCAACTAGCGCGTATTCTTGATGAGGTGTCGTGTGTCGTGTCGACAGACAGACGAAACAAACTGGCAAGCTGGCACCCGGGATGACAGCTCGACTAAAACGCCACAGGAAGGAGGAAAACCCGCGAGAGTTGGATCGCAAGTGAGTAAGCTAGTGTTGGTGGGGTTGTGGGTGTTGATCTTATACAGGTAATTAGTTCTTGGAAAGTGGAAATAATAAAGGCAGAAAGGCACGTTCGAGAATTGAAGTGGAATCGACCATCGTGGATTCCATTCGCAGAGACAATGGACTAACCCTGTTCGTGATCGTCTACTGTACGCTCGTGTGCTGCTCCAGAAGCTTGGACCATATAATTGTCGTCATCGTTTGAGTTTCGAGTTGAGATAAATTTTGAAAAGAGAAATTGCTGTCAGTTCCATTGTTTGTCTAAATTCAACATGGAGGACAAAAACAATTGGCTGCCACTTTTGAACTCCAGGTACTTAATCTTTTAATGACATCTTTCCCTCTGTCTTCAAGGCAGGCACATCCTCCTAAAACAGTGTCAAGACCATCAGGAAGGGTCCAACCCTTGTTCGAAGCTGGACCCGCCGGACCCTTGGACGGGGGTCCTGGTGTGGGGGCTCGGGAAGACTTCGATTCAATGCCAAGCTGCAACCCGCAGTTCCCCAATCCGTAACCAATGAACAATCATTGATCACAAAGTTACTCACACGCAAACTGAAAGATCGTCGACGATGTTATTGCCTGCGGCGTTTTTTTTTTTTTTTTTTTTTTTTAGAATGTGAATCTGAGTATTGACAAACTGAAAATTCTCAAGATTTCGGTCCTTTGCAAGCAGTCGATTGTCATCGTTGACGCCCATCCGACACCTCCGCATCGTCATCGCAACAGCAAGGAAGTGTTGAGCTTCTACAAGTAGACACATGTCGGCGGCACTGGCAAGTCACATAGCCAAGCATTGTCGGCACCGTGCCGAGAGATACTGACCTGGATTTCAACGGAACAGTGGGGTGGGGAGGGGCAGATCAAACAAACCGACGATGTTCAGGCTGATTGACCTGTTCGGCCGTCACCCCACGCGGCACAGGCGCCGAGACCCCCTCTTCAGTCTGGATGCTAATTAACAATCACCAGGCCACAAACCACGCGTCTGGAATTGAACCATCACTGCACGACACTCTGGAACTCTGTCTCCCCGCGTCAAGAAAGGTGGGGTACATACATAGATGGACATTACGGAGGAGATCCATGCCTTGCAGGTTGTTGGGACCCATCGCGAATGTCTGCCGGGACGGCGATGGGCGTGCGCCCCCGCGACGACTTCACCTACCTAGATGTGCCGTCAAAACCAGACAACAGCCGCGTGATGGTGACCACAGAATGAGGGGCACACGTCGATAAGTGCGTTAGGTAGTGCACGCCTGCCAATTCCTGTGGTACATGTACCCGGAAACTCGGGCGCGGCGGCGGCGGCGCTGTTGAAGTCGTCCAATAACAAGTACCTTATTCAAATAGGTAATTCGCTAATTTCAGACGTTGAGGTTGGACATTGGCGGACGGCGATTGATCCCTTCTTCGCAACTTTTATTGCTACCGCCCCCCGTCCCCGTGGGGGGCAGTACTACTCTGCGGTGCATGTATAACATCCGTGACTGACGAGTTATGAAGGAAAGCATATCTTGTACATCAAGAAGTGCTCTATCATGGCCACCACCCAAATATTTGACATCTTTGAAATGTCTGGGAGCCTGCTACTTCAAGCTTCCTTCCAATTTGTGGGAATAGACTCGGCGAAATCCATGGATGGGTACTCCGTACATAGGTGGCAGACCTGAGTGGACCACACTAACAACAAGCAAGCGTGGCTTGCAGAGAGAGGACCCCACCTCTAAATCCTGCCGAGCCGTCGAGGCGAGTGGGGTGTGCTTGTAGGAGGACGCACTGCGAGGTACGCAGCTACAGAGCTTCAGCGACTTCGGTCAAATGCAACCCACCACCCCCCCTCCACGTTGCGACAAGTCTGTGCAGTCAAGTGCGGCTTCCGAAGGTTGACAATCGCCTGCCGTCGGTTCTTTTTTTTTTTTTTTTTTTTTTTTTCCTTCCATTTCTCCCTCTTATTTTTTGTGTTTGGGGGGGGGGGGGGTTCTTTACTCTCTCCGCCGTAGAAGAGAAAGTAAACTATTCACAGTGACCAAATCAGCTATGAACTTTGCAAAACCCACGGTTTTAACATATGGCTTGCGAAAGAATCACAAATTTACTTCAAGCAACGGGAGTAGTAATGAGAACCTCGCCGACCCTGGCCTGAGATGATAGCTACTAGATCTGATTTGTCTCCGTCTGTTTACGTCTCCTTCAAATCTCGAAGCTATTAGACATGAGTTTAGCTTGTGATGACAACTACATAGTTGTCAAGACATATGCACTGTCGCTACCAACAACAGTTGTAGTCCACACACGCTCCGTTCTGTGGCCGTTTTAACTCTCATGCCTGGGAGGAGTACGCACTGCACGCAAGCAGAACGAGTGCCATCCGCAACTCTTCGGAGTTAGCGGCCTTCAAGTTGCAGATAATGGAACAGGCCCCTGCTCCCTGTCAACCCACGGCTCATTCTGGCCACTAGCTTGATTACCGCCAGCGACAAGCTTGCAACATGGAACCGAACTACGGCGTTCGCGCCGGCAGCCCAAATCATCGACGAGCGGGACCCGGGAGCTGGCAGATCGATGAACACATTCCATTTCATCGCGCCCATCACCCTTCTTTAGAACCTATATTCACAGCAGGGTATTCACGTCATTCTCATTCACTGTTGTCGTGTGGATTGACCGTGTCTCTGTTCTGCTTTCCTTTTGTATTTTTTCCAGCGTCATCGCCTTTTTTAGTGGGGGGCCACCGTCGAGTAGGGCAGTGGGGCTTTCAAACAGCCTGGAACAGCTTCCCGGTCCACGTCCACTTCCGTCCCGCAGTGTAATTGTTTTTTTTTTTTTTTTTTTTTTTTTTTTTTTTTGGGTGAATCTTTTTTTTTTCCTCCTGAGGCGGAGAGTTTTTCCATTTACTACCTAGCTTCCTAGTATCCGTATCTCCGGCTGCGTCACCTCCTTCAATTGTAGCAGGTAGGTAGGTTCTTGCGTGTCCCTTTCATCCTCAAATCAATTTCGCAAGACGGCTTTTTGCAGGCCAATCGACCCAAGAAAGGAGGGAATAAAAAGAGAGCCTTTTTTTCTGATTCATTTTTGCAGCACACAATCCCGCGCTGACAGCGGCGTTGGTCCAACAAGGACAAGGTTTAAGCGTGGGACGCCCTCGAGCCAAGCCCCGAGCTCGTTACCGCATTCTCGCAGTCATCAAAGACAACTCAAACCGTACCTTAGACACGTTCCCGTCGTTGCGGCACCTGGCAGTTTTACAGTTTGCAGTGTTGCCGTCCAAATTGTCTGCAGCGTGGCAGGTGTGATCCAGCAGGAACAACTTGCAACAGACCAACCAAGCTTCCATTGTGCTTCACACCACCCCCCCCCCCAACAGCTTGGCTCTCCAGCGGGCGCTCAACCACCCGGGCGCCGAAAAAGGGCCTGTGCGGGTCACCCAGAACGTGGGGAACGCCTGGGAAAGGCAAAAGCCAAAGTAAAACGAGCGAGGAAGCTCTTTGCTTTGTGCGGTAGGGCTTACCTTCTTCCCGACAAGGACCTACCTAAGACGCTTCGCTCACTCTCACGAAAAGGTCTCAACCATTGTACGACAGAATGGCAGCGAGCGCGGCGGCCTCATATATGATGTCGACCGCGGGCCCGCTGGCCTCATCGAATCCCACCATGACAGAGCACGACTACCGCTTCCCTCGCAGACCCGACACCGCTTCGGCACACGCATTCGGCGTTGCACACCACCCAGGACGACCACCCAATGCCCACCCATCACCATCCTCAGCACAGACGCCTACACCGAGGATACCGACTTCGGCGTCGGCATTCGCTGCCGGTCGCCAGCGCAGCAATCGCATCGATCAAGTGTTTCACGGGCCCTCTCCGCCTCCCTTTGTGAACGCTTCGCATGTCGGGATGCTGCGGCAAGCTGCCTTTCCCCCATTCGAAAACAGTGTCGCCCAGCGGGAAAAGTCCGCAGAGGAGATGGAGAAGGAGGACCCCCTAGCCTTGGGGCCTTGGAAGTTCTTTGCAAAGGCCAAGCTCTCCCTGCCTAACCAGCAGCGTTGGGAAAACCTGACATGGAGATCGATGCACTGCAAATTGTCTAAGCAGGCACCAAAGTAGGTTCCGCAGGGCGCTTTGATAGACATGGCTTTGTGCTGACTTCGCGGCTCCGGAAGGACTCAATCTAGCCGCGGTGCAGCTGTCAATGCCCCGAGCGGCATTGCCCAGCAGCTTCAAAAAAGTCCGGAGCAGGCACTGGCAGATGCGGATAGCATGATGTTGGATGATTTTATTCACAATGACAGCATTGGGACGCCTGGCCCGTTTTCGATGACACCAACCCCGGAAGACTCGATGCAGCCTGATGATAGGTCCGCTTACACATCATCCTCAGCCATTCCCATCAAGCCGCGCAAGGAAGCATCTGCCCCTCTGGTTCCGCAGTCGGTACCTGTGGCCGCTCATCAGAGATTGCAGAATGAATTTGGTTACCTTCCTCGCCAGACACGCAAAACGAGCATCGACGAGACGGGCAAACGCGTAAGTTGACAAGCTTATACGATGGCTTCCTCCTTCCCGCCTTTTTGATTTTGACAAAAGCAAAACGTGAGCTAATCACGTTTATCCGCCTCGTTAGACCAGAAAACGTCCTGCCAACTTCTCGCCTCATGTGCCGGCTGTCAACAGCAACTTTGCAGTCAACGGCCTGGACGCGGATTCTAACCTTCACGAGTACTCACTTGACAACCAAGCAACCCAGGCCGATTTACCCCAGTCGTCAAATGCTGCCGGTGTTCCTTTCCCGATCGATACGTTCCAGCTGGAGCACGATCCCATCATCAACTCTGCCGGACCGTTCCAACAGAACTTCTCCTTCTCACCCCTCACTTCGCCCATGGTTCAACACGGCCAGTTTTCCATGTACAACAGCAACGCGATGGCGCCCGGATCCCTTCCCGGCGCTGGATTTTATTCACCCACTGGATCTGCCTACCAGTCGGGCGTTTCCACGCCGCATCCCCTCGCCGAGGGCGAACCCTTCAACTTCTTCAACCCAATCGACCTGCGCAATCAGCGGGCCCAACCGTACCGGGCGGGTCCGTCCGGCTTAGGAAATACCTTGGCGCAGCAGTTCTCATACGCAGGAAACAGTGGCGTGATGTTTGCCGCGACTACTGGCGCTGACGCTACTTCTACGTTTGCCATGTCGACCTCGTTCAACAGCCATATTGACCCCGCGCAAGTGTTTCAGTCGGAACATCCTGCCCGCTCCCCTGCCGTGGGCTTGACCCAGGATCCCTTGTTCTCACTCGGCACCGACTCCGATGACGAGGATGGCGGTGCCTTTGCTGACCGCAACATGCCGATGCCCCGTGACTTCTCATCCCAGAGCATGGATGAGACTCCGTTCGACAGCTCCTCGTTGCAGTGGGATCCATCACTCCCCGGCAACTTTAGCACACAAGCTGCTCGGTATCCTGCTGGTCCTCCCCGTAAGCAGGTCACCATTGGCGGCACGACGACGGATTATGTGAATGCCAATAATGAATGGGAAAGAGGAGGACTCGGCAGGTCGCAGTCACAGTCTTTCGGTGCGACTAACGGCCGCCAGGGCAAGGTGTCTAGAACAGCTTCGACACCGGGGCTAGCGAACATGGTGAACCCCTTCAATAGGCTTGCACAATCGAACCCGAACTCGCCGCCAGGAGATTTGGGTCTTGCATCTGGGTTTTCCTCTGTTGCCCCGAGCCGACCCTCATCGCCGCCTCCCGGAGCGAACAACAGCGTGCATGGGTCATCGACAAACTTACAAGCAGCTGCCGGTAATCAGACGGACAGCAGCGCTCCCACGACTTGCACCAACTGCTTTACCCAGACAACTCCGCTGTGGCGCCGCAATCCCGATGGACAACCCCTTTGCAACGCATGCGGTCTCTTCTTGAAGCTCCATGGCGTTGTAAGACCACTGAGCTTGAAGACGGACGTTATCAAGAAGCGGAACCGGGGCACAGGAACCCTTGTAGGCGGTACCAGCACTCGTTCTAAAAAGAACTCTGCCAATGCCAACTCCGGCGGCACTTCTGGGCCAACCGCCCGGAAGAACTCGACTCTTTCTATCTCGGCAAACGTCAACCCTCAGCCTGCCAAATTAACCCCTCCACCGGCGGCCCCCAACAGATCCAACAGTGTTCAAGACGTTGAAAGTCCGGCCAGCGGTCAAGCATCTGGTGGCAACACGGCTGGAAGTACCCCAACCAGCTTTGCCGGTTCGTCGAGCGGGATTATTAGCGGTGGCAAGGGCGTTGTGACTATTGCTGCCGCACCGCCTAAGAATGCTCCAGGCCCTGGGGCGGCTGCGTCTCTGCCACGGACTGCAGCCCTGGGTTCGAAACGTCAGCGTCGTCACAGTAGGGGCGCTGTCGATCAGCAAATGACTGGTATGGATATAGATAGCCCCGAAAGCTCAACAGGATCCAACGACGCAACTCGTTCAGTCGGCTCCAGCAGTGGACTGTCATCGACGCACGCCAACACCAACAGCTTGAGTCTCGGAAACTTTGGCATGCCTCAACGGCCGACAAAGGGCCCTAGTACGCAGCCGGCGGCAATGCCAGGTTCAGGATCTCAAGAGTGGGAGTGGTTGACTATGAGTCTTTAAAAATGGGGAAGTTCGAAGAGAGTTTGGCTAGTTGGGCCTTCTCTTAGTTTCCATGCTTTCATCACATGTACGCTTGCTGCGTTCATTCTGATTATGACCAACATACTCTTTCTTTCTTTCTTTATTTCTAGAGGACAAGGTTGGGAGGATTCAGCCCTATCTGTTTGCTCTGTACATGCGCTTTTTTGTACACCGCGATGAGATCTTTCCCCCTAGGCGACACCAGACCTTCACAGCACTCACTGTGCGGCTCAGTTCGGCTAACTATTACTTCTCCCACACCTCTGAAACCGGACACGGATACAATGATTGCCTTGCGGACTCAATTTGGCCGAGAAAGATGAATGGGAAACTGTAATTGGAGTTTTTTTTTTTTTTTTAGTTTTTTTTTTTTTTCCTTGGGTTTTTGGGAATGGGATAGAAAGGGAGATATACGGTTTCATGAATACCTCGAGGACTATGGTGTGAAGAGGATGCAAGGTTTTCCTCGTTCAACCACTTGTTTCCCAAACGCAGCGTGATGTTTATTTCTGTTATTATATCTTCGAGGTTTTCCATTTGGGTTCCTAGGACATGGTTGGCTGGCAGGCATGGTACAGGCTGGGGTTGGTAACGGGTTATCGATGTCAGCTTCGATGTGGGCTGGTTTTTCGTGTTCTTTCTCTCTCAAGTGTTCTTCCTCTTTTGATTTTTTAAGACTTGCCTTCTCGCTCGGTGGTTTTTCATGGTGGGAAGTTAGTTTCAGTAGACCTTTGGGATACCCTAGTTTGAGATGGATTGCTCTTTTGTTCAGTTTCTGTTTGGTAACCGAGTTTCCCTGGAATGCTTCGTTGATTATCTTGTTGAGAGCAGAAGGACGGAGCGAGGAGTATACGGAGGGGCCGCGGAATCGGACTGAAAACGGAATTGATTTCAACGCCTGGATTGACTAACCGGTATCAACAGTAGACGATATTTTGGTAATTTTTAAGTTAATAGCGAGATATCCGCACGGGGACAAGTGTCACCTTTGGTGCACACGCGCACCCGGTTAGCATACGCAGATATCAATATATACTAGAGAGAATTACCACTTGTGTTGGTGTCGGCGAGTGTTGTCAGGAGGATGGTTTGAATTGCTTGTTAATGTTTGCAGGCATCGTGTGTCCCTTGAATCCGAGTGGTTGTGGGCAGACTTGTGTTGTATACGCATGATCGGCGTGCATCTAGAAGTCCTCACTCACCAGCTAGATTTGATGATTTGCGCTGTCTGGTGGATAGAGGTGAATAAAACCAGTTGGTTCTCTCGATACCGAGCTGAGAGCATCTGCAGAGAAGAAAGAGGGAAAATGAAAACATATTTTTGAGGAGGAGGGAATGTAATCTTGTATATGCAAAAAAAAAAAAAAAAAAAAAAAAAAAGAAGATAAATCTTGTATAATTAATTAATAGGAAACTTTTGTTTTTAAGTTTCTAGTAGAGCATTGTTGACAGTGCATGCAATGGATTATCTTGCAGCAACCATAAAAGGTATGTATATATATTTATATATACATTGCAGTGGGTTTTAGCATGTCATGATAGTACGGGAGGTCATGTGTTAATAGTGTGAATTGACAAGTGCCCTTCCCCCCCCCCCCCCAAAAAAAAAAGAAAATCAGTTTAATTGACATCTTTCAGGACACAGTCTGGTCACTCTCTTAAAACCCCTCCCCGCCCCCACAACCTCTCTTTCCCGGGAAGAGATATTGGTGTGTCGGTTTTGAGGTGGTGAACATACACAAGATGTCCAGCGTACTTGCTTTGACTTTGACTCTTCTTTATTGTACCCGGGTCGGTTGTAAACGCGGTGTATTTTTATGTATGTGCATACATGTATGTACAGTACTATTGTCTCAACTGGGAAAGATTTATATCTCTCCTTCCCTCTACCTATCTATCAGTAAAAAAAAAAAAAAAAAAATGTGTGATTTTGGATTGGATGGGATAGATAACTGAGAGAAAATGGATAGATGAATTGGTGATGTTGCCTTTGTGTGTATGTTTTTTTTTTAAAAAAAGTTATGAGCGATAAGATTTTTGGGATCGATACCCAAGTGTATGCATATATATATATATATAAAGTAATTTTCTAAATGGAGGGATCGGGTGGTTGTTATGGGAGAATATTAATTAGAGGTTTGGTGTACTATGAGCAGTTGTCCAAAGATTTCGATTTCCATGAGATCTTGACATGTTTGAAAAAAAAAAAAAAAAATTTCACCTTGCCCATATTTTAAAACCAAAGAAGCAATGAATATAAAACCAATAATTTTTTTTAAAAAAATTTGCATCCCCCTTTCCTGCCCTCCTACCTCCCACCACCCCCCTTGACTTTCTTTTTCTTCTATAAAACGCTGACTGATTCGTTTCCAAACTTAAAAAATTTAAAACAAAAAAAAAAAAAAAAAAAAAAAAAAAAAAAGAAACCCCCTATGCCTCCCCTTCATTCCTTCCTCCTCCTCCCCGCCCTAGAAAAAATACTTACCAATTCATGGAAAGAAAAAAAAAAGAAACTTTTATTTTATCTAGACTAGTTATGCAACATTAATTTTTTCTTTAAAACCAGAAATATATATATATGAGGATTGTTTCTTAGAAAAATATTATTAAAAAAGGCATGAAAAATCCCCTCCCTTTTTTTTTTTTTTTTTTTTTTTTTTTTTTTTTTTTTTTTTTTTCCCTCTCTCCCAATGAGCCAAAATAAAAAATCAAAATAGGAAATTTTCAACTTATACATGATGCCCCCCCCATGAAAAGGACCGAAAAAGGATAAGGCCGAAAATCCAAAAACCAATTTATTAAAAAAAATCTAAACAAGGAAAGTCATCTTGCAACGCAAGGAACATCGTTTGACAGATATGCACAACGACTTTTCCGGGTATTTCTGGAAACAGAAATGATCTCAATTTAATATTTCCTAAAATGGGTCATGCAAAGCACGGTGGGCAAAGATAAATTTTGGAAACAAGCTGATTTTTTCTTTTAAAAATTATGGACTGGTGGTATTTTTCGCTAAGATTTGGGCTATCATACAAAGTTTGATGTGATCTTTTTACGCAACCATTCTCCCCTATATTCCACCCTCCCCACTCCCCCTTCCTATTTCCCCCTCCTTATCACCATTGGACGAAGGAACGAACTAGTGGACAAACGGGCATATAAACACACCCTTTTGTTTCCAGGAACTTCCATCATAGATGTGGGAACATTGCAACGCGATGAAGCTAAAGATAATGGAAGGAAGAAAGCTCAAATGAGCTGTCCGGTTCTCCGTTATCTTCCCTGACCCCGGCCAGTCGAAAAGCGGCAACGGTGAGTGAGTTCGTCATGCCGCAGAAGAGGGGCGCTCAGAAAGACCAACCATGCCTCTCTCCAAGATTCGTACGTAAATAAACTGTCATGGGTCGTGAGACTTCGTACCTTGCCCATCCCGCCCAGGCTTTCAAAACAAGAGAAAAAACAAACAGAAACCCCCGACAAAGATGATGAGCGCCAAACTCATGATGAGCTGCCAAAAAGAGAAATTGCTGCCGAGTTGACGCCGATGTGCGCAGATCAGCCACCCTCCCCCAAAGCCCCAAAAGTGCCGATGTGATTTTCGGTCTATACGCCTTCATGCACCGTGGATCGCCAACCACAAGCCATCTCTCTCATCCTAAGCCCCCCTCATTAGGTCTTGCGGTTTCTTTGCCGCAGCCGGTGGCATTTTGGTACTTTGACCGCATTGACGTATTACCCTGGCCCAGAAAAAGGACGAATAGGTGAGAGACAGAGAGAGAGAGAGAGAGAGAGAGAGAGAGAGAGAGAGAGAGAGAGAGAGAGAGATGGCCATGATAGCGACTAAACTAAAAAAAGTCGGGAAGATGGTAATCGAAAAAGGTATAAAACATGGAATAGGCGGCGCATATATCCCCAATAGAAAAATCGTGACAGGAAAAGTCTCGCAAACGACATGGTCATGTTACTAACCATGTCAACTTGAGAGGAACTATCCACTGCCAACTTGAATCTGGACTTGGAATTCAGCGCCCTGGACGCGCCAGCTCAAGCCACAATGGACATGGGGGCCGGCACAATTATGACTGATGTCCAGCATGTTGCGACAGGCCTGACTGTGGCATATACTGGTTGTTACGCTGTTGCTGCACGTAATTGTTGTAGGCCATCGGGTCCATCCCGACGCCGGGGGGCATGTAGCCAGGAGGAATTCCGTGACCCTGCGGTATGCCGGGGCGGGCCTGCTGGGGAGGAATGTGCGTGTTTGCGGGCTCCTCGGGAGAATCGACCTCGTCAACACCGTTCTCGCCCCCAGCGGGTGGCTCGGGCGCGTTCAGGCATGCCTAAAAGGGTAAAGAGTCAGCATTGAAATTCGGGAGGGCAGCAAGGATGAAATATGATGCGCCAAAGACGTGTGGTTGAGTGCGTTTGAGCGTTTGGATTGCGAAGGTCTCTTTCTTACCTGAATCAGATTTTTACCCTCGGATTTGGTAACAAGAGGCTGCAGCTTGGGCGTGGTGAAGGTGTAGACGAGACCGGTTTCCGACACGACCAGGAGCAGAACCTGGGTGCCTGTCAAAACTGACAACTCGTAGGCCTGGTGCAACAAAGACTCAAAATTAGTAGCCGGTCATGGGAGGAAAGCGCGTGTTTGCTTTGCGGGATGGGATGATTGTCCCCAACAGGCGCGCGCGCGAACTGTCGTGCAATGCAAAGAGTTCAGGCGGAGGCGGACGCACCTTCTTCATAATGCCAGCCTTGCGCTTGGAGAAGGTGATATGTCGGCGCGACTTGTCGCTAATGAACTTGATCTCAATCTTGCGACGCTCGCGGCCGCCCTTCTCGTCGTCATCATCGTCGTCGTCGGCGGTGCTGGGGCGGGCGCGCTTGATGCCGCGAGACTCAGCGGCCGAGTTGCCATTGCCGAGGTGGCCGTCGTCGAGTTCCGAGGGCGATTTTACGTCGTGCTGATCAGTGATGTCGGCCATTTTAACCGTTCAGGTATCACGAGATACAAAAATGGCAAATTGGTGGAGATGCTGTTTTGAGCGTTGTGCCGATGGCCTAGACTTGATCTGGCGTTGAGCGGAGAGGTCGCCTTTTTGTCACCGAAACCTGGTTGGGTGCTGCTGCTGCTCGCTGCTGCACTGTATCGAGTCTGGTGTGCCGACGGAAGGAAGCGAGGAATTCAAGTTTAATTTTTATTTGCTTTGTCTGGCTGGGCTGACTTGACCCAGGTTAGGTATTTCGCGTGTGTGGCACGCACCGACCGACCTCTGTGCTGACTTTTGGATCTGTTGCCCAGTGCAGTGGGATTTCCCTGCAAATAAGAAACCGGCAGTGCAACACACACACACGGTTTTTTTTTTCTTATTTCTGATTTCTTTTTCTTGATTTGAGCAGTCGTGTCCAGTGGGAAGGGAAGAGAGGATGCGAAGGGCGAGAAAAGCCGCGGCGACAATTGACTGATCTTGATCGCGTCAAATACAAATACGTTTTGGGAATTGCTGATTCCTTGTCAAGAAACAAGCATCAAAAAATGTCAAAGTAGGCGCGCCTTGACTGAAAGGGTTTGGTGACAGCGGAATGATTGAAAAGAGGATAGCGAGGTGGTGGCACGCAGCAGGCTGCGGGCCATCGACGGACCAGACAGTTAAAAAAACGAGGGCGGGGGGCTGTGGTCCTTGAGCTCTGCACGCGGTGCACGGTGTGGGAACTGGCAGGACTGGGATGGAAAGGATGAGGGGCGGGGGGTGGGGCCTCTTGCTCTCAACTGGGGGCTTGCCCAAGGGGGGAAGGCACCGTGGGAAGAACACTAGTGCGGGCTAGCAGCGTCAACCACGGCGCACGACCTGCAGGAGGCTGCAGCTAGCAGGAGTTCCCGGGGTCTCCTTCCATCTCGACAATTCACAGCGCGCAGGGGAGAAAAAGGACCACAGCGAGACTGCCTGCCCTTGGTGGCTGCAGGTGACAGCATGTCCTCGCGAACCACGAGGCGTAACAAGCAACAAAGAGAGTCTCATGCCCAAGTCCGTCGTCGGTCGTCATCAACTTTGAGCTTACAGATAGCTGGATGTAAGTGTATTGTATGTAGCAAAAATCGGCCACCACCTCCACGACGATGTGGGTTAGCCCCAAGTAAACGGCCATTGGTTTCCGTTCCCGGAAGCGGAGCTGGCAGCTTATTCGCTGCAGCTGCCGTCAGGTGACTGGGACGAGAGCTCCTTCCAGCCTGGTCTCTGGTGTATCTCTGTCGGCCAAGGCACCGCGATTCCCCTTGTCACCAAGGTTCCGTCAGCACTCAGGCAGGGGCTCCTTTGGGGAAACCCCTTGCACAGTGCCAGCTTGAACCGAGACTGAGCGGGCCGGGCAGCCCACAGTTAGTGGGTCCTAGGAAGCACTGTGACAATCAGCAAAATCGAGGGGATGATGAGACGGGACCAAGGACAAGGAACAAATAAACGTTCAGAGTAACCTGGAAAAGATCACCAAGCGCTCTGTGCTGCCTGGGTCCTCTCTGGCCATGTATACCATGGAACATGGCGCATGCGAAGATCCAAAAATGCGCAATTGGCAAACATGGATTATTAGGTGCTGGGGTTGTGAAGGATGCAAAAGGGCAATAATTGTATATTGCAAGCAGAAAGACACACAAACCACCGCGCCTCCAAGATGAACATCCCCAACGAAAGGACCTTGCGCATCACACCGATATGAAAGTAGTAGGGGAGGAGAACCTACGAGAGATGAACAATGCCGCACTATCTCTTGCGCGTAATGCTTCCGGCAGGGCACTTGCATCTGACTGCTTCCATCTCACGCTCGCCTGTTCGCCTGCTGGTCGCTGGTTGCTGGTTGCTGGTTGCTGGTCGCTGATGAGGATGAGATGTGAGTGGGGTTCTGTTCCCAACCCAATTGTTCCGGCCTTGTTCTGTTACTTGTTGCGCCTCGAGCGCGCACAGTTTGCAGTCCGTGTCGCCAGTTCTCTCTCTCTCTCTCTCTCTCTCTCTCTCACACACACACACACACACACACTCCTTGCTGCTTTTCTCTTTTTCCCTCTACACGCGTTCCTTCGTCCGCGAGTCTCCCGGTGCAGGCAACAGGAGGCAGGGATTCTAAACGGAGTGGACGGGTCGGGAACCACTCTTTGGGAGCCCGGCGGCCAATGATCATCTCGATAAACCAACTCGCCCATCTCACCCTTTCATCAGACATGCAGGTGTGGAGGAGGCAACGAGAACTATCGAATTTCGAGGCCCCCTCCGCCACTTGAATGCTTTGCAAGTATTTGGGGTTGATGTCGGTCGGCACGACCAGCAGCAGGGAAACACGCGGGTTACTTCCATGCCGTCTCCCTCACAAGCCAGCTCAGTCCAGAGTGTCACTCTGGCGGGCCATCTCATTTTCTTTTTGCTGCAATACATACGTTGCCCTGTAACATCTGCTATTGTCTGGGGTAATCAGGTGGTGTACTACGTACTAGGATAGCATGCGATGAAATTAGAATTATTTGTTTTTGGCACATTTCCAGTCCCCCGGATCGATCATCAGGGCAGACTTCCGTGTTGGACAAGCTCTGAATGCGCCCCCGTTTTCAGCTCGCCCGATTCTCTGACCTGACTAGTAATAAGTGTTTTATCGCTGCGAAACCGCCTGTTGAAAAAGAAACGTGATCAACCAACCGGCTACCTATTTGCTGATCTTTACGGAAGCTGATGCATGCATGGTAATGCCAGCTTTTCAAGAGTTTTGCGGTCTGGAGCTCCTTCAGGAGGGAGCACTTCACCTTCGCTCCGTTGGCATCGCTGCCGTGGGGTTCGGTGGAACCCTGGACGTCCTCCGTGCACCTGGATTTCCTTGAGGCTCGGGCGTTGAAGATTGGGGGGACGATGTGCACATCTCTTGCGACATGGGTAAAAAGCGGGGATGACAGATAGCGTGTGATTGCGACTGAAAAAGATTGGTAAACGAAAAAGGGGGGTACGGGCTCTGGAGGCGACGCTGAGGCAGCTTTTATTAGTCACAACGCTAAAAATGAAATGCACTGTTTATTATGAAGGGGGATGATTGCATTGCATCAAGAAATCAAGAAACGGCGATTTATTACTTGTAAACTAGTCGGATGAAGTCAGAGCGTCGAGCTGTGGAGCCTCAGGGCAATTGACTTTTTTTTTTTTTTTTTTTTTGTTTGCCCAAGAGTCTGGGGGAAAAAGAAACGTTGGAGTTTTGCTCTGTTGGGAAAGGTGCGCTTCTCCCACGTTGTGTCATCAGCTCCAGCGATCTCTCTGCTGTGTATGATGACCACAGAGCTGTTGTTCCTGCTACACAAGATCCGATGCAAATTGATTTTGGATTCTTTCCAAGCGTCTTTCTTTCAGCATTGGGGATGGCCAATTCCTTCTCGCACAGACTATCTGCGATTCATGTTGATTTCCTCCAGTCGCAAGTTCGTTGAGATTGATGTACATGTAATTATTGTATGGATGGAATGTGATCGAAAATGGACAACAAGTGGACCTGACGAGCGCGGTCGACGGGAAAGCTGGGAACCCGAACAACGGCTTCTTCTTACGGAAGCCAGCTGCGGTCTGATTCGCTGGAGCTGACAGACACAAGTGGATGAGAGTACGGAGTACAGGGTGGACCATTTTCGGGACGATCTCAAGCTGAGTAATCACCCTGGTGGGAACCAAACCGAATGCGTCTTTAAAGAATTTATTTGCCATATCGGGCCTTTTCACTTTTGAATCATCTTGATAATAACATCGCAATCGGAATCAGAACGCGCAGCAGAACCCAAAATGATCGGCGACATTCATCAGCTGTTCTAAAAATGCCACGCATTGTCAAAGCCGTTCTTCCCGCTTGAATCTTGGCAGTCGCATCGTGGATGGAGCGTTGGTGAGGTACGTAAAATGAATACGGAGTATGATATGGAAGGCAGGTACTTTGTAGCGCTGGACCTCGGCAAACGTGATCTCCATTCCCCCCAAAAAAATCATTCCCTTGCTTGACAGTACGTAGTACGTCTGTATTTATGTACAATAGAAAATGCACATTCTGCTCAATCAATCTGTCAATCTGCATTTCAACTGTGACCTCTGGTAGGCCTCGTTGTTATGGTGGGGAGCTGTTTCTGTTCCAGGCTCTCATCATATTGTACAGTACCGCAAGCCGTATGGATCCGCTGTCAAAACCACCTGAACATCCACTGGCCCCAAGATCAAGGATGAGATAGGTCCCGTCACAAAGCATCGATGCATTTCGGTCGCCCATCCATTTCCAAAATATACATATATCTCCATGTTGATCGGAAGAAACATAAAGATTATGATAATGGGCTACGCAATGCAATCGGGCTCGATGGTTCGATTTTCTCCAGGGCAAGGGCGCGTGTGCGGTTTGGGTCTGGGTTTCTCGTCGTCTGGGCGTCTGGGGCAGCCGCCCATCTCGACCAATCGTGCAGCCCCAAGGCGTCGCACTCGGCGCCACGGTGCGCGGGATGGCCAGTGCAGGCGCCCTCCCTGGCTTCACAAGCCTGGACTCCCCGACGCCATCTGAAACAGCTTCTGTCAGGGACTGAGAATCTCTTACGGCACTGGTTCAGCGTGGGCGCTGGCAATCTCACGCTGAAGCAGGCGGTTGACTCTTGAATTTGGCAGAATCGCCTGAGGCGGTTTCCATTGTCGGGCAAGTCGGACCATTTGGGGCTGCCTCATTGGTGGTGCTTGGGCCAAGTGTCAGAGGCTCCGCCCCGCACATCCCTTTTCCCAGTTGTGTTTTTTTCGAGTCTTGACTCTGTTTTCCCACCACCATCTTTTTCACTTGGGACGGGATATCCTACCTAATTTTTTTTCTTCGGTGTCGTCATTTCTTCGAGGCTAGATCCTCGCCGTCTCTCCTTTTTCCATTTGCGCCGTTGTTTGTTTGTGTGTGTGTGTGTCTTGGTTGTGTGTGTATCTCCCGTAACCTCTCCGACCTGCCACCAAACGACTTCGCTTCTTTACGACAATTTGGTCGACATTTTCATAGGTGCTAGGAGTTGCAGGTCCATCTCGCCCATTACGTTCATTGTCGAGATATCAAAAAAAAGAAACGAACCGAAAACTCATCTACAATCGCTCAAATAAACATCACCATCTCGACGCCGGTCGTCAATCATATCGCCATTAAAAAAAGAAATCAAAAAAAAACAGGGGAAATCTTGAGGAGGACGTCCAACGGAATACCAAGGTTTCGCTTCGGGAGGAAAAAACCTGGGAAAGGAAGTCGACACACAACGAGGCAAGATGGCGAACAAAGTACAGCTGGCCTACATCATTGCCGATGGCATCTTCTTGTTGATGGGCGTCTTCGTCATCGTTTTCTCCGTCATCGTCGGAAATATCAGGGATGAGGTACCAGAGAACGGGAGACAGGCCGCCAGAAATCTCCTGTACCAGAGGTTCCCGTTGACGGCAGGGATCGTGAATGCCGTCTTCATCTTCGTCACATTCATCGCTACGCTTCCCGCTCTCGCCACCAACTCGCGCGGATGGCTCAAACTCGGCAGCTACATGACCACCGTCTGCGGACTGTTCAGCATGATTGTGGGCTTGTATCTTTGGATCTTGACCCTCAAGACCAAGCAGGACTTTGGGCCTCTTTACTTCGCTCAACCCCCCAATGTCCAACAACTCATGCAGAAGGAGGTAAGGTTTCGCCCCGCAATATGTCTCTCAACCCTCGCCCCCCTCGGAATGCTAATATTGTTTTATATAGTTTAACTGCTGCGGGTACTTTAACAGCACGGCCCCGGCCTTCGTGACCGACTCGACGTGCACCAGCCCTGCCGCCGCGGCTCTCATGCGCGGCTGCGCAGCCCCCATCACTTCTTTCGCAAATGTCTTCCTTGACAATATCTTCACTGCCATGTTCGGTATGGTCGGTATCGACGTTGTCTTCATCGTGGCGACCGCATGCCTGCTCAAGGATCGCAAGGAGCAGGAGAGATTCAGACATATCGATGAGAAGAGCGGGTTTGCAAGAATCTAAATAAACCAACGCCAAAAATTTTCATACTCTTTAGATTCAAGGGGGGGGGGGGGATGACAAAGGGAGGGTCCTGAGGAAACGGAAAAGGGGGGGGTTGTTGGAAGAAAGGGCGGCATTTGAAATCCAAATATCTGTCATGGAGTGGGTGAATGGATGGATGGATGAATTGGGACCGGACTGACGATTTGACTATTCTCGACCTCTCATCATTCGACAAGACAAACATGAAAAATTCTGGCATATTCTACTTAGTTGCCCTTTTTTGTTTCTTTTCTGTTTTTTTTTCTAACTTTACAACCACATGTCTTTTGTCTTGTCCTCTTTACATACCATCAGGGATTTGTTCATAGCGTAATTGTGGTATAGAGATGTACATATATTTGCATTTATCAAGTTTACTCTAGAACGGTTTCTCCCATGATCGTTCACTTTGCGTGAACATCTTGGTGCCTTTCTAGCCCAAGCTGAAACACGATATATTGATAAATCTTTTACGAGTGATCTAGTAATTCGATCATACCAAAAATCATACATGATGAATATATGGCCATGGAAGAATGAACCAAATGCTAGACTAAAGGATCATTCCATTCCAGTTTTATAATGGCTGCTAGCTAGATTACAAAACAATACCATCACCATATCATATCTCTTTCTTGCTCTTTCGCTCTCTCTTTCTTTTAATCTGGTCCTAATTGCTGATGGCCAGACAGAAAACCCCCTTGAACCTTTTCTTTTTTGTCTTTTTTCAAATGCATAATCATTGAAAGAAAGACATTGTTCCTTTTCAAGTCACTAAACATGATTCTGGAATGAATTTTTCAACCTGTTTAATTCCCCCCCCCCCCCCCTTTTTTTTT